>KZ652243.1:43314-65051 GCA_001010745.2 Gerris buenoi
AATCAATGAAAAGAACAAAAAAAATAAATAAATAAATAATACAAAATCCCGCAGTTTGACCAAAACAAACAAAAAATAATTTATTCGTAGAATTTTTTGTAAGAATTAATCCCTCCCCCCTCTCAAAAAATTAAAAGCATTTATGTACCTACATGGGGAACGGTTTGAGTTAGACTTCAAAACGGCCGCCATCTTGAAATGGCTGAGCCGATTATGCTGATTTTAAAACTAGTCCTAGATATTAGCATATCTTTGAAATAGGTGTAATAAATTTTTAACATATTTAATCATGTTGTTTGACATATTTATTTCATTCTAACACCATGCGACTTATATTATAATAATACCATCGTTCAAAATTAATTTGTTTCATGAATTTTTTTAATATTTATTATTTTGTAAACTTTTTTCTTCGTAGATTTTGGAACACCCTTTTACTTCTTAAGTTCAACACAGACTATTTTTTCGTATTCTAATTTTTTGTTCATCTAATTATTCAAAATTATTCTGCAACAGTTTTATTTTAGCTCTTAATCCTCCACCTTCTCGCTAAGTACTAAATCCGACCCGTATATTTCACGTGAAGCTATATATCAACTCATTATTTCATGCATATGAGGAAATAAAAAGAACCCTTTTTTTAAAAAAAAATGAGATTGTTGTTTATGAGAGAATAATTGCAGTTAACGAGGGCAGTTTAAATCAGTATATTAAAGAAGGGGTGTTGCGTTTAATTGTAACTAAAGACCTACTGCATCGTGTCCTGTTATGTAGGTTGCAGGGAACCTGTTAAAATTTCCACCTAGGGACTAATGTATTCTTTAAAAAACCGCTTTGGCCTTAGGAGACATTTTCACATGGTCTTTCATAATCTTCTCTCTTACAAAAATTCATCTCTTTTGTGTGTCTTGACTCACATTTTTTTTAAGTGAAAGGGCTTTTTTTCTATACTAGCGTTACTTCAGAGTTCCCTCGGGTGCAGAGTATCCTTGCTGAAGGGCGCAGCTCTTTTTTCTTCTTTTCTTTTTTTTTTAACCCAAAACAGTTGAAGCCCCTAAGGACGCTCGAGTTTCCCTAGGTCGCATTTACAAAAAAAAGGGAGTAAAGGGTCACGTCAAATCCCTTCAGGCGTTTCCCCGCCATCTGTATCAATTTCCACCGGATTAGAGTTAAAAAATTTACGTCCCTGTTCGCCCCCCTGAAACCCCCCTGTTCGCCTCTTTTCGGGGCTCAACCAAACCCCACAAACCACCTCTAAAAAATATCAAACCTCATATTTTTCGCCATGGGAATGTGTTTTTTTTTTTTTTTTTTTTTTTTTTTTTTTGAGTGTGCCTAAAATCCCACCCTTAGCCGAGCTTCAACCAGAATAAACATGGGCCAAGGATGACTTTTTCGTTATAAACCTGTACAGTTTTTTTTTTCCTCTAACCCCCTACTCGTTGGTTAACCCTTGAGTGCAGGTTTTGAAACGAAGCACACAAAAAAAAAAATTGGCAGAAAATATCTGCCAAAAAGTGAATAAAATGTTTTTTGTTTTTTATTTTTTACACATTCTAAAAAAGATATTTTAGTTATGATCCCCTTCATTTTCTTTTTTATATGCATCTGATCCACAATTCTTCTTTTAAGCTTCGTTATACAACCGAATTGAAAGATATACGATAGTTTGTTTTTTTTCATGTTAAAGAATGAATCTATGTAATTAATTTATGTATAATTAATTTTGAAATGGAATTTAATTCTGATTTCTCTTGCACTTATGTTTTTTTTTTTTTTTTTTTAAAGAAAGGTAATCTAATTTTTTTATTTTGTTTTTTAATGAAGAATATGATAAATGATCATTGCCTAACTCTCTAGTAATTTTGCCCCTGTATAAAATACTTGTTTTTTTCCTTGCCTCTATTACAGTTAAATAAACTATCCTGTTTAAGCTGAGAAATTATATGAAATCAGATACTTTCCTTTTTATTTTTTTGTATACATAATGTATAGCAAGAGAAATTATTGTGATACCGTTAAAATTCTAATTGAGATTTTGATGGATATACCCCCCCGTTTCTTTCTTACCCTTTTAGTATAAGTCCATCTGTAGGGTGTAGTCTGACGTAAACAACTAATAAATGGGAAACACTGGGCCAAGTAATTATATTATACTCATATGTGAGAAAGTGTAGTAGAGTTGTGTCAGACAACATTTTACTGATTACGAACCCGTTTAGATGGTAAATCGCATTAGATGGTAAACTGGATATTTTTAACAGTTGACTTATTACGTTGACTTCTCATGCGATATCGAGTCGCATTATATCCGATTTAAATCGCATCATGTAAAGGAGGCTTTAGAAGAGTATTAAATCTTGTGTAAAGTTTAAGTTAAAGTCTGGTTATGATTGCTACTTTCACTCTTGCAAATATTTTACTTGTCTCATCAGCATTAAATACAACCTCTATTGATTGACCGATGTAACATCATGTCAAAATGTCAACAGTATTGAACACAATTAAGTGAACAATTTGCGGGGAAACATTTACGTCCCTGTAGCCCCTCCTCCCCCCTCGAACCCCCTTTTTGGCTCTTTTCGGGGTTCAACTAAACCCCCAAACTTCCTCTAAAAAAATGTATAAACTTTTACGGAATTATATAATCCTATACACTATCAGGTTTTAGTCGTTAGATTCCGTGTCATTAAATATTTATATCTTGTCCATCAATCTTATGATATTATTAGATTATTATTGGGATCCAGAGCCTTGGAACAATATCGATCAAATTAAAATTAATTAATTAATTATCAAATTAAATTTCCTGAGATGTGATTAAGTCGTTAAGTCAGTGGCTGTCAACTTAGTGTTAAGGGCTAATTTGGTTGTTAATCAGGGCGTAAAGTAGATTAATCCCGTTAATTTCTATGTATCTACATATCATATGTGTGGCTGTCGGAAAGATGGCGATAGAAATCTCATCAAAGGATTATAATGTTAAGTTAAATTCGTAATAAAAGAAATTTAATTGGCACGTAAAAAGAAAATTAAATATAGAATAAATTAAAAACAAAATTTCGGAATAAACAAATCGGCGATAGTAGACTAAACTATTTAGTGAAAAATAGAAATAAAACCATTAATTTGTCTGTTTAATAAAGAATTTAGCAAATACATTCTCAAAGTTAATGCTTTAATAGTCTAATCCAGTTTAATCCGTACTGCCTCTAGGTTGAAAAGTGAGACATGGTATACGTTAATATGGTCTGCATCATAAACCATGTGAAAAGGTCTTAATATAAACATAGCTTTAGAACTGGTTGGCATTTGTGTGTATTATAGTCCATGCATGTGGTGTAGAATAGAGGTATCCTCCAAAATATGTATGCGTAGGCCTAGAGACCTAATATGACTTAATTTATCAGCCCACAGGAAAGCATTTTGGGTTCAGGCAAATGTCTAGGGATAGGATTATTTGTATTCTCCGTTTTGTTTGTTCTCCATTGTTATTCTATGCTTTAGCATAGTGGCTATGCATATTACTCCTCCCTTAATCATTTTTCCTAAGGATAGCTACTTCTAATGGTTTTAATAAGTTTTAGAAGGAGACTAGATGGGCCTATGGTAACTATAGCCGATGGTTTATCTAATCCAGGGGTTCTCAACCTTTTAGACACTGTGACCCCCTTTTTAAGTAGAGTATTTCGCCGACCCCCTCTGAATCAGAGGCGGCGATTGGTCTTCAAAAGAGAGGGGGGAGGCACCTGTCCCACCAAGGGGTTTAGGGGTATGGAATTCCCCCCACCAAAAGGGAAGGGGGGTCGGGGGGGTTCTCCCCCGGACAATTTTTACAATCTAGGTGCAAAATGGTAAGTTTTAAGAGTATTTGAGGCTAATTTTCTTGATAGTTCATTCTTGGGATTTTTATTTGAAATTTAAAAGTTTTGTAAATAAAGTTTAAACAAAATTTTGTTCACTTTATGTGAGCTCTCGTTCACTTTATTACTTTCTTATGCAAGTTGAATTGAATTGTGACAGATTTAATTTCACTTTGATAGAATTCCATGCACTCTGCTTCCAAAAACCATATGATAAATTATTACAAGTTAATTAAATCTGTCAAAAACCATTGTG
This sequence comes from Gerris buenoi, assembly GCA_001010745.2. NCBI lineage: Eukaryota > Metazoa > Arthropoda > Insecta > Hemiptera > Gerridae > Gerris > Gerris buenoi. Next base: position 47,434 of record KZ652243.1, read on the forward strand.
TACTATATTTTTCTTGCTTTATCAACCTTTACTTGAGATCTGATGCTAAAAGATAGTTGGTTTTTTTTTCGGTCGGTTGCCCATATACCACAATATAAGAGAGGACTCCTGATAAGTTTTTTTTTTTTTTTGGTTTAGTTTTGACAAGATGAATAGTTGTTTGAGTTTTCTTCTGACCAATATCCCGTAGGATAAGAGAAAAAAAGTTGCAATTGCCGTGTTCTTGTTTCTTACCTTATACTCGTAACTTTACTGTTAGTCTCCTTCCTCCTTTCTTTTACTGATTATTTTTATGGATTTGTTTGTAACGCATATTTTTGTAGTTGTTGCATTAAATAAAATAATAAATACTTTAAATAAATAGCCCCCCCTAANAGAAAGTTTTTTTTGTTTTTTTTTAATAAAGCATTATATCAGAATATTATCTACTTCAAGGTCATATAAAAATAAACGTGCAAGATAAAAATAGTTTTGACTGAATCAATATCATTATGAGATGTCATAGTTTTATACTTCAGGGAAATGACGAACAGTAGGCAAAAAGGAAGTTATATGGTTTACTTCACAAGCTCTTGTTCTGTTCTAGAATAAAGTATTTATAAGTTATAAACTAGAAAATATTTACACTCGCCTACATATTTTAATGATACACAAAAGACTCTGTTCAATTCCCGGACTGGGACCCGCTAAATGTTCGCCTAGCATTGTTTTAACAAATGGGAAGCTGCTAATAAGAGGTTTCTACCAGGTTTCGGCCTGGAAACCATTATCGACACTCATTGTTCAGTAAAAAAAAAATAAAAAATAAATATATATAAAAAAAATCGATATTTGATACATGGTTAGCTACCAAAAACATCACCTAATTGTGAAGAGTTTGGTCTAACCCAGGCTAGTTTAATGGACCCACCAAAATGAAAAGCTGCTCAAAAGAGTAGTGCTACCGCAGGTTTCGCCTTGGAAACCATGATTGACACTCTTGGTTCAGTATGAAATCGAGATGTAAGTCATGTTTATCTACTAAACACATTACACAAATGTGAAGAGTTTGGTCTTCAAACCCGGGTTAGTTCAATGGACCTACCTAAAAGGGAAGCTGCTCGGATTTGGGCTTGGATATCATGATTGACACTCGATTTAATATGAAAGCTAGATGGGAGACGTGGTTAATGATCATACACTAACCAAATGTGATTAGTTAGGTCTTCAACCTGGGTTAATTAAATGGAGCCACCTATGTAATCTTTGTCTTAGAGTGTAAAAATTACCCGGGAAAAAGGACTATCTATTAATTGCATCATCTATGAACAAATAAAATTCGTGGCAGACAGATGAGCTGTTGTTTTTTCCTCAAAGTTCACGGTAGGCAGGTAGGCAGGAGGCAGAAAAGTGAAACAGATAAATTATTTCATCGTGTGCGGGAGTGGCTTTTTCTCAGCACAGACAGTGAAACTCACCGAACTCCTTTTTTTTTCATTTATTTCATGCACCAATTTCCTTTTTCATCTTGCTTACCTCAACCGAACAGATAAGAAATTCTTCTTCGTGTGACTGCTGGACATGTTGATTAAAGAAAAAAAGAGAACATATGTTCAAAACAGAAAAAATGGATGTGACTGTTTTTAAATTGATTCATCCTGACTTGACCGACTTTTGTTCGACCATCCCTATTTGTTTACAGTTTGAGCGAACCGTATCAATAGAAATAATTTAATTTTAATTGAATTGATTAACTCTGTAATTTAGCTGTATACTTATTCAGCATTACATTTATTTGATAAATAAATGTATTGTTATTGCGTGTTGATTGTTCTTATATTTATTATATTTCCATTGTCTCCATTCATATAGGATATTATGTAAATATATTTTATATTTTCTTTACCACTTCCTCCGGATGGCGATGGCAGGCAATTGACAATAGCAGTTTTGACGTTTATAATATATTTATTGTGTATACTGTTAAATAGACTCATTGTACTGAGAGATTTAAAAAGAATGACGCATTTACAAAATTAAATTATAAAAATCGTTGAAGTTTACTTATTATCGTGTTTAGAGAAATTAAGCTATACGGACAACTTAACTGCCCGCTACGCTACTGCGCTGCTTAGCGGGCAGTTGCTTGCTGCTTATAACTTAATTTCTTTAAACACGTCAAGTGCACTTCACTTCGTGTATAATTTAGGGTTGAATGTTTATGGTTGATTCTAATTTAATTTAGAACGTTTTGCTGTAGTCACCGTATCTGTTTACCTTATCACGTTATTATCGCGCATGCGTCACTAAAATCATCATCAGTGCTGCTTTTCTAAAGTGGTTGCCTTCCTTCACAAGTGCGTATCGTAATGTGAAGATTTATTTTCGCCACCTTGATTATTATTATATGAATATCAATATGAATCCGCTTTCCGCCATTTTACCTCTTTCATCTACTACGTGCTACTCTGCGAATCAGCACTGTCTATGTCTATTTAATATATCATTGCGCTAACGCGCACGTTGGATGATGTTTATGTCTTTCTTTGTATTCATCAATTAATTTTTATCAATTTCTGTATTTGTTAAGTGTTAGATGGAAAAAGAAAATGTAAATACCTCGTTGCCTACAAATTATTAGTTTTTTTGTCGACTTAACAGGTACTTAAGGGTCTTAAGTCTTAAGTCAGGGTTACTTTAAACGTACGTACAAATAACATTGCTCAATAATTTGCATAGTAAAATAAACATTTTACTTTATTTCATCTACCTATAATATAAATTATATTCAAGGTAAATTGCCTTAGGTATTATTTACTTAGACTACTTTTCTATGAGTTTTAGAATGTAAAATTATAATATTAAAATAAATGAGATGCAAGGGTTGGAACAAATCTGACAGGAGAGATTTAACTCTATTTCGGAGAGTTAGTGGTTTTTCGTTATCTTCCGGACGACAGCAGTTTTAGGTTGTTATAGGAAGGAATAAGTCACCTAATATGAGTTGCCTCACTGGGAAGATATTGTTCAGGTTATTTTTAGTCTTTAAATAAAGGCTCCAGTGAGATTTCCTTAAGCTCTGATCACTCTGTTTTTATCTTGAAATTAATCCCTTAAAAGAAAAAGATAATAAAATGAAATGTATTTCTAATATTAAATATACATAAATAAAATGTACATTCCCTTTCCAAAATGTGGGGATAAAATAGTTTAAAATTACACAGTTTAAAAGTTATCACCTTTGACAAGACTCATGATTAATTTTGAAAAATGGGAGCCAGCGTGACCGAGGGGTTTTAGTCGCTCACCCAGCTACCAATAAGTCGAGGCGACTCGAGGTCGTGGGTTCGATCCCTTGCCATGATACTATGAATTACATCTATGAATCGCGAACGGAGCAGGGCGAGGGACATCTAGCTAGTAAAAAGGGCCTAAAAGATGGTCTAATGTCTAGGTTCGAACAAGTGTTTCGTCCTACCCGTTCTAGTAGGAAGTACTAGATTACTACTACTTCTACTACTATTTTGAAAAAATTATCATATTAAAAATGATATATTATAGTTTTTTTTTTTATTGTATCATATTAAAAATGATATATTATAGTTATTTTTTTTATTGTAAAGTATTATATAATTTAATGAATGTATTATTATTTTAGTATAGTAGGCTTCAAAGGTTTGAACCTCATATCAATTGAAAGTTATTGTCTTCTACAGATAATAGCGTCTCAGAAATTGTTTGTCTTGAAGTTTATCTCCTTAAGATATCATCAGGGATGTAAACGTTAAGTGAAAGAATAATTATTATGTTAGATCTATGAAGTTCATCTTAAAGGAATAACACAAACTGTATCTCCACGTAAAATCAAAAGGAGACAGACAGAGAAAAATAGACTCCAGCGCTGGGACTCGAACCACGGGTCTCTATATTTCCAGTATAGTGCTCCGACCAACTAAGCTACATTGAAGAATAATTTCCTTTGTCAGTAAAGATACCTATATATAGAAGCCCGTGGTTCGATTCCCGGTGCTGGAGTCTATTTTTCACTGTCTGTCTCCCTTTGTTAATAATAATTATAATTTGATTAAAAAAAATTACGTGAGAGGCGAGTCTACTTTATGTCTGAGATCGAAGTGAGACTCCATTTACGTGGAGAGACACTTTGTTTTATTCTTTTAATTGTTATTTTCTAAAATATGAAATGTCATTTCCTGTCTCCATTTAAAAAGCGTGAAAATGTATTTTTTTTTTTTTTGTGTCTCATTATACTTCTGTTTTTATTTATTTATACTTTAAATAAGGATAAAGTTAAATTGCTTTTGTTAACAACTCTACGTTTAGATTTTTTAATGATCACTTGTCGTTTAGTTTTTTTTTTGGAAGGGGTAGGGGAGATTTCTTTATACTCGTAAAATACATTAAAACATTAAGTAATTGCTACACGACATAAAAAGTAAGGGTGTGAAAAGTAAAATTTTTATAATTATTATAGAAGTGGAAGAGATTCAAACCAGGTTTGAGGTTTGAGTTAGCACAATTGTTGGATGTAGGGATTTGAAATGGGAAAGTTAACCATCTCCTAACTAACTTTTCTAATGGTTAATTTAGAAATTGGACTCAAGTTAATAGTTACAATCCCAAATCTCACAATACAGAGACAAGTTAACCTCCTTGTTATTCCGCTTACGCTTTCCCGGACATTTCCTTCTCCAACAAATTAGTCGAATTTATACATACTAAGTGAATTTTCTCCGATTTGACTATTTAGTTGACAATTTTGTCTCTAGAGTTTCGCAGTTTCGCAGTTAGGATTTATCACGGGTATTCCCAAGTTAGTGCTAAAGTCGAGTTTAAAGTTTCAAATTGTATCTATAAATAACTAGGGTAGTTTTAGTTCTTTTTTTTTTTTTTTATTAGATAATTTTGTAGCAATTCGTTTTACATTTTAATTAGTTCAGTGATGGATAGCCTAGTTTTTAAACTTTCGGCAAAAAAGAAAAAAGAAAATGTTAGTTTAAATGCATTCTTTAAGAGAGTAGCAAACAAAATAGACACCACCACACTTTTTGAAAATAATTTGTCAATTTGAGTGCCACATTGCTTCTTATTATTTGACGGATGGTCTCATAAGATTTGAGTCTATTTCAATTGTTAATGGGATCACCCTTATTTTTACTAGGTTTTTATTAGCTTACTTTCTTGTTTGTTTGTCCAGTACAAATCTTGCAATCAATTTTTAACTAACTTCCTCATTCATCGTGTTCTGAATAGCTCAGAACACGATGAAAATGCATTATTTTAATACTTTTAGCCATATTTCAGCAATATTTAATAAAATTGCAACTACATAATTTTTCATGCTAAAAGCGATATTGATGTCTGTTTTTACAATGACTTGATTGACTTAAAGTGAGAAACTCTCCATTAACAGTACTCACAGATACCAGCTTGAATTATTACTTATATTTAGAAGTTGAGTATTGCTCAATGAATCACGTGCCCACTACCTCTTTAGGCGTCGAGGAGGATTTCTGGGAATGAATGGTAATGATAGATTGTGAATTAAAGGATTGGGGTGTTGTGCTATGGAGTCATGGAAGGATCTGTATCGGGATATGGCTAGATCATGGACGAAGGGTACTTTAAGGTCGTGGTGAAGGAATGAAGTTAGAAATATAGAAAGGAGCGAGGACTATTATTCTTCTTTAGCATTAGGACTATTCTTCTTTCTTGTTTTAGGACTGAATATGATAGGAGTTGGAAACGCTGGTGCAACCCCAGAGTTCAATACTATGCTCGGTATAGCTCGGAATAAAATAATTGTTACGAATGAATGTAGGTGTAAGTGAAAAGTACATTTATTTATTAAACTAATCTATTTACATCAATCAAAATATTATTCGATTCCTATTCTTCTAATTCTTAGTTAAAAATCATGATTTGTATGAGTTATTAAGAATATTATCACTATTCCACAACTATTAACCGTATTCTGTCTCTATCAAATTACACCAACTCCAAAGTAGAATAAATAAGCAATTTCTAGGAGAATATTCGCAATACACGAGGTCGATGATCTCTACCCCTTGTCAGATACTAATACACTTTAGTTATAATCCCGGGAGTATTATATATACAGCGGTGTCTGCTCCCTTTCGTATCCTCTTCTCTGTCATCTCCCTTCCGTATCATCTTGACATTCAGAATATTCAAATCCATATACAGATTTACATTCTGTTATACTCGGAATTTAGACGCAATTCTAAATTCGATTTTTTCTAATTTAACAAATCTCCTTTTCAGATTTTTCTTATATACAGCGTATACCTACGCTATGTATAAGTAGACGGAGTGCTATGATTTGGAAAGTGTAACTAAAAAAATTTGCAACTGTTTTTATAAATATCTTATTATTTATATAATCGAGTAGTGTCTTGAGTACGACGACTCTCCTCGAAAAAATTTGTTATTGCTAAAGTAGGAGGGCAACCACATTTTTTCCAATATAAATTATTGTTTGTTTTGATTTGTTGGTCTTCAAATAGATGTAATAACTTGTCTAAATAGATATCTAATAGTCCAGGAGAGAGAGTGCAAAAAAGTGTCTGACTAAAATAGAAAGCTAGAATTTTGTGTATATGTAAATGTTTTGGTGCTTTTTTATAATGTATTGGCTGAGTTCGTCTGCGGGACATAGCTTGGCAATAGGCATTTGAAAAAAATATACCGGTGAAGAGCGGCTATGTCCTGCCCTTTTTGGTGGACAATGTGATTTTCATGATCCTGAGTACTAAATTGGTTAGTAGACAAAAAATCAACTTGATGGGAGTTTGTCCCTTGATTGGGGAACACTTTTATTTGGAGTAATACTTGACTAACTAACCTATTAAGTGATAAACTAGCATCAACTTGATTATTGGGCTACTAACTAAGTTCGTTCTTAGGATCATGAAAATCACATTGTCAACCGAAAAGGGCGGGACATAGCCGCTCTCCATCGGTTTGTTTCTTTCAAATGCCTATTGCCAAGCTATGTCCCGCAGACGAACTTAGCCGACCACTTATTCTTAAAAAGGCACCAAAACATTTGCTTATACACAATATTCTAGCTTGATGTTAGTCAGACACTTTTTTGCACGCTATCTCCTGGACTATAAATTGATTTACTTAATTTTATTTATTTATTTTTTTCACTAATTATAAAACTATGCTCGTTGCCACGGACTAAATTTATTTTTCAAACGACTAGTACAAATTAATTTATCATTTTAATCAATCCTTAAGTTTAATTCACTTGGAAAATGTTTCCCCAAGTCTACCAAAGCCACTAACTTTATATATACATATATACGTAAGGGTTAACAACAAGTAACTTAATGTTTAAGTCCTTAATGTGTAAGTACTTAAGTCTTTAACAACGACTAACAAACAAAGTGTGTCTTAAGACTTAAGCACTCTGAATACTCGTGACACATCAAGGGGTATTACCACTTAATGTGACCCTAACGACATGATAATTACTTAGGGTGATGCCTCTCTTTAGTGAGAGAATATTAATTATTGCTATGGCTAATATCAAGTGCTGTCTTTGACTAAGATATTGTGGAAGGTATGAAGCAGGTCAGGAATAAACAATCAGTTTATTCTCACAGCTTGCCGGAATACTTTTTATGTAGAACCATTTAGACCACCAATTGGTGGCTTTCAAACTTATTTCATATGTTGTATGCATCCATTATTATCAATCTAAGTATATCAAGATTATATTCAGTTTTTGTGTCAAACATACTTGTTTAGAGGAGATTTTCAAAGGTTTTTTCCAGAGCAATCCAGTCTTCGGCCAATCTAGCTCTGGTTTTGAAAAGTTATAGTTTTCTTCTTCTACCTCTATAACTGCTTAAGGGAATTCGTATAAACTTTGCATTAAGTTTTAAAAGTTAAGCTTGAAGAAGGGAGTTATTGAAAATTAACATCCATGGTTGCTATTCTACAAGGTATAGTTCCCCCTAGTTTTTAAGATTTACCTTAATTAATGTTTATTTATCTAATTCTAATGTTTATTTATCGTGCCAAAACTATTTAGGCGTTTCATTTATCTTGACCTTTATAGTAATTCATTATATTAGTACAAGAAAACACAGTCAATGATTTCTTGAAGGAGCCCCAAGCAGCGTAAGGTGAAAGCTAGTTGTATGTATGTACTAGAAAATATAGTCAATGATACATTATATATAAGGAGCTCCAAGCAGTGTAAGGTGAAGGCTAGTTGTATGTATGTATAATTCTATACCTTGCCTGACTATAGGTGTATTTGTTTTTACTTCATAAATTACCTTTGGTGTCATTTATCCGCTTTGTTTACTCGTTTAGGGCATTATAATTGATAATTGGCTGCTAGGTATTCCAGCAATAGAGTAAAATGTACAATAAAAATAATAAAAATTAAATGCAATAGGAGTTATTTGTATAAGGTAAGCATAACTGCCTATTTTCTTGTACAATCATCTCTCTCTTTTTTAAAACATTAACTTTTTACAACACGTGGAAAAAGTATTTGCGTTTTTTCTCTGTTCAATTGCAATTCAGATCATTGCGAAAAAAGAGAATTGTAGACGGGGGAGGGTGAAGTAGAAAACAACTGAGGAAATTCTCAGCAAATTGGAGCACAACAATTGCTCGCCCACTAGCAAACAATAACTGTTCTTCTCTATCCCAGAGTAATGGTCTTTGCACTAACTTTGTTTTGTCATTGACTATTTAGCACCATTTTTCTTTCTTCTGTTTTTGCAAATGCTTTTCTAAATTTCTTTAAAGTCTGTTCAAAAACAAGACTTGAAATGCTTTCTAAATTCTTATGTTTTTCTCTCTCTCTCATTTATAATTTCTAATTAGATTAGATAAAAGAAAATTTGTGTAAACAATTGCTTAAATAAATTTAATTAAAATAATAATAATATATTTATTTGTGGAAAATGACGCCATTTATTAACGTTAAGAATAGCCAACGTAATAGTCAATGTTGGTAGGCTGTAAACAAATAAAGGGTAGCCATCATAAAAATTAACTTAATGTGCCAACATTTTTTGTCTCTAATAGGTTGGTAGTAACATGCCAGGGCTCCTTAGTTTTGCATAGCTAACATAGCCTGATGGAAACCTGTTTCAAGAGGGGTTTCGTAGATTTGCATGCTGAGGGAAAATTTTTTTGCGCTACCTTTCAATGGCCATTGACCTGCAAGATACTACGGTCTATTTATTATTTGTTATTGCTCTCGATGAAATTTATTGACACCTGTATCATAAGTACAGGTTTTATGGGATCTAATTTAATGCAGGTTGAATAAAAGGGGAGATTCGTAGATTTGCACGCTGGGGAAAAAATTGTTAGCGCTACTTTTCAAGGGTTATCCTTTCGCAAGATACTGTGGTTTAATTATTATTTGTTATTGCTTCAGATAGAATTGATCGAAACCTGTATCATAAGTGCAGGTTGCATCGTAAGAATTTGTCTAGAAATGCCATAATTAACAGGCTGTAACGTGTATTCGGTCATTATACCTGCAGACTGCAGAGTTTTGGAAGTCTTACATAACCTGTTCCAAGAGGAGATTCGTAGATTTGCATGCTGAGCAAAAAATTGTTCCTGCTACTTTTCAATGGTCATTGTCCCACTAGATAGTACGGTCAATTTATTATCCATACAATAACTGGCTCTCTATGAAATTGATCGACACCCCTGTATCATACGTACTGGTTACATAGAATCTTACAGTAGTATAGGTTATTATTAAGTATTGGTTGTGCTGGATATTCCATGATTAATTGCGGTTGTATCGTATATTCCGTCATAATATACAAAGCATTTGCATAAAAAACATAATAACATAAATACGGGATATCTCATTTACCCATGTGTTTATATTTCATTCTTAGTGTTTCTGTTGTTAAATCAATTAATTATGAGGAAATAAAAGAAAAACAAAGGTATCGCCAGAAAAAAAAATGGAAGCAAAAACTAATTAGAACTGTGGAGGGGGGGGGATAAAAATGAAAAGGAATAAATTCAAATTCAAATTAGCCCCTTTTGTTTGGAGAAAGAAGAGAACAAAAAAAAAAAGAGAAAAGCAAAAGCAGGCTATCGTTAAAAAAAAAACCATGTTATTAATGGTTTGTTAAAAGCAAACTGCGCTGTGGGATAAAATGAAATGAAATAGAGCCTGGTATAAAGAGAAGAGGAAAATAGTCTGCCCAAGGTAAATCGCATTTTTCCAATAATAGCATTTAGCCGGTGAAAAGAAAATAGAAAGGAAATATGCACAAAATAGAAATAAATTGATCTTTCACAAAGAATTATTTTAAATGCAGCACGGAGAGGAAAGAGAAATAGATCCAATAAGAAAAAAATCGGTCAGAGACAACTCAGAAAAACTTTCTCATATACTATAGTTCATATTTACTTACCCATTTATTATTTTTCTTATGTAGATTTGATTATTACTGAACATTTCATCAAAATTTACTATAAAAATAACTTCTTCCGGGCGGGGAATCGAACCCGGGCTCTCTCTGTCCGCGTTTTAATCCATTTTCTCAGGAACTAGATTTTTCCCGGGAAAACAGCTTATATCGTTAGATTCGTATTTAAATGGACTATATTTCAGAATTTTTTAATAAAAATCGTCGGAACCATTTTCGAGAAATAATTTTTTTTTTCACGTTTTTTCAGAATTTTTGGGGGGTAGCGCCCCCAAATTTAGAGCTAAAATTCATTTCTCGATTTCGCCTCGGGATATGATTTTTCTGAACAAGTATGCCAAATTTCGTCAAAATCGGCCCAGTAGTTTAGGCTCCAGGCGTCTGCACAGACAGACGACAGACAGACGACAGACGACGGACAGACATTTTTTAAAAACCACTTTTTTGGACTCAGGGGACCTCANCAGCACGGAGAGGAAAGAGAAATAGATCCAATAAGAAAAAAAATTGTGTATGCATTATGAATAAAAAATAGAAAATTGATTAATACAAAAAAAAAATTAATTAAAAGAAGGAAAGTGTTTTAGGAAGTAATTAAAACAATATGTTATTGTTTTATGCTTTTCTTGTTTATTCCCTTTTAATTAAATATTTATCTTTTTTTAATATTAATGTTTAATGTAATATTACTTAGTTGGTTTTGTAAAAAAGGAAGACAGGAAAACGCAATTTTTAAGGACACAAAGATGGCGCAAAGATGAATATACTCAACCCCTACTTTTCTTTTTAACTTTTCAAATTACGTACTTATATTAAAAGGGATGGTTTAACCCCTTGTTTTTAAGATATGTTTTTTTGGGGCTTAACTATATACTTTTCTGTGTTTGGGTTATTACATAAATATAATATTATTGATAAGTTTTCAAATCTAAAATGAAAGATAATGTTAAACACAAAAAAATGATTGAGAGGTTGCTGTGAAATGTTTTGTTGATATCAGAGGTATGATGGGTTTTCTATTTTTTCAATTTAAACAAATCCTATAATGTGTTATTAATACTAACACAATATAGGATTATTATCATGAAGTTAGTATCGGAGCTATAGTGGAAAGTTAGAGTCAGATAAACTGTGCTGTTATATTTGCAAATTTTGAAGTTTTGGAATACAATAGATTAAACCTTAGTAGTTTTGGCAAAAGGTTTCTCTGGGGGACAACCGTGATTATTACAAGAACTTTTGAAAGAAGTATAAAAAAGAATTAAAATTTGTAGAAAACATCTATATATCATAATGATGAATAGTTGTCGATAGTTTGTTGGGCTGCTAGTGTTTTCCATGTGAGTCAAATAACACTAGTGGAATTCATGCATAGGAAGGAGACCCTAGAGAGGTGGAAGGTATGGCAATCTCACGGAAACCTGCCTCGCTACCACAGTCTGCCAGCCAAATTTATAGCCTCCTGGTCTCGGATCCCCGAAACCCAATGTTCTTAACTCAACCCCAATATCATTGCTCCTCTATTCAAAATCCCCGAAATTATTGCTCAACAAAATTCTCTCTCTCCTCCTCGTATTTTGTACTCTATCCTTCTATCTCGTTCTTCCCACGCCGGATCCGAATAAAAATAATCGTAAATAATCCAATAGATGTTAGACGGTGGAAAGCGGCTGGAGGAAGAAGAAGCGATCCTTTCCGAATCTGCACCAAGGTACAGACTAACTCGTTTCTTTATGTCTTCGTTCCCCTCGTCGGATCTCCTATTTCTCGAGCACCATTTGTCAAGATTTTTATTTCCTCTTATGTATCAGTTTTAGTGAAAATCGACAAGTTTTAGGGTTGTAATCTACGAGTGTGATAATGTTTAGGATTATGACACCCTCACATTCCTCGGTTGTATGTTCGATGCCTTTTTTACGTCATCTCCATGAACCCTTTAAACCCTTTATAATTTGTTGTTTTATTCTGTTGAACCGGATCACATAAAAAATCCACGGGGAAATTTACGTGTGCTGTAAAATTAAATCGACATCTCTATATGGGTAAGGTCTTACTTTTAGGTTTACTTTATTATTTCTTACTTCTTAATTCGGCCACGAATAGTACTTTTTTGCTCTATTTCTTTTTCAGCGATGCACTTCTGAAGCAGCTCTTGGAAGTTGGCTACCACTCTCTCCAACAATGCTTTGTCAATTTGAAGGACTTGGGCTCCAATAGCTTTCTTTAGTTCTTCAAGTGTACGTGGTTTATGTTCGTATACACATGACTTGAGATAAGCCCCCCCCCCCCCACAGAAACCGCCCATGGATGGGTCTGGGGAACGAGGAGGCCAATTAATGCCACCAAACCGGAAAATGTCGCGACCATGAAAAACCGTCCGAAGAGTTTCCATTGTTCATAAGTTGCCAATCAACAAAATTGATTTTGCAATTGAACAAAATGGCAGGAGCTACCGAACAAGGACCACATCTGTCCCCCCACTCCCACTACCTAAGCCTGACTACTAGCTGTTCCAAAAAAATCTGTCCTTTCTACTTTACCCTTTAATAGAAAGAAATTATACTGAGTACTGAGGAAATGGAAATTCGATAAGGTCTCTTCGGAGACCAAAAAATTGGGTTTAAAATAATTCTGTCCGTGCAGAAGAAAATTGTAGAGCCTTAACTTATTTAGATAAAATTTGGTATTCATGTTCAGAAATGTCATTTCCTGAAGTGAAATCTAGAAATACATTTTAACTAAGCAAGCAAATTATTATATTTTTTTTATCATTATTTTAAATTTAATGAAACCAGTAAATTATTGTTGGTTTCACAGTTCTTTGGAAGAGTACTAATCATTTAGGCTTATTACTTAATTTAGGTTATTTTTAAAACGTTTTATGCTGAATGTAATATAAATATTTATACTTCAACTGTGATATTAACTGCTAAACTTTACGGAATGCTGCATTTTAAAAGATTAAATTTAAAATAAATTTAATTTCGTACGATATTAAAATAAACTTTTCCCACTGTATAAATTTACCATTTTCCATTTCCATGCCAGACCTAGAATTTAAACTATTCGAAGTAAAAAATAAGTTGAGAGAAATATAAAAGTAAAATATTTTAACATTTAGTTCATCTCATGCATTCAGGTCTTTATATTTATTATTTTGATACTAATTTAAACTAAATAAATATAACAATCATATATTTGTTTTGTTACAAATTGTAAAATGCTTGAGGTCCCATTTAAAAATGAGAATAACCCTTCTAAGGTAATTCCTTTCTTCTACGTCGTATAAATATGGTGCTGTCGATAAGATTCTATCATGAAATGTAAGAGAATTAAATGTAAGATTGGAAATAGAGGGGAGAGGTTGCGATACTCAGCACCAATTGGTTAGTTGGGCTGTCGTTGAAGTATGGTGGTGTATTTGGTGGGGAGAAAGCGTTCGATGCTTTGCAATTTGTTACTGTCCGACGGATTTTCTTTTTCTTGCTCGGAGCTTCCCCTGCGAGAAAACCACCCTTTACCAGCCCTGTACTTAATTGGTGTTTGTTGCTCAGGCAAGCTTTTTTCCCTCTCCTCCTTTTCAGTATAACAAGGCCCTTTTTGGTAAAAAGGAACCATTTCTTTAGGTAGTTCCAAACCTTGTCCTTAGTTAAGACTCTTTTACAATGAATTGGTATAATAAGAATTAACTGGACCAGACTACTACTTAAAAAAAAGGGTTGTAACTTATTTAATGAAATAAATTAAAGAGGGTATCATTTTATAATTGTTTCTTTTGTCTTGCCATTAGGAGTTTTTTTTGTTTTTTTTAAACAAAAAAGTCACTAAAAATCAATATCGGATTCTTTAATTTAGATAAGACACTAAAATAACTTGTCTTAACTCTTAAGCCTACACTGAAATTCTTTGGTTGAATTCATATCTTTTATCCGAAGTGTTAGCCGACTGTAATATGATGTGCAGAACTGATTTTTAATTAAATTTTGAATTCATACTTATTACGTCTCATATTCAGCACACAGGGGTAACATAATTTAATTTCGGTACTTCTTTAGATTGTAACTTCCCTACATGTTTTTAGAATATAAATGGCTTTCCCTAAATAACTATTAAGACAAAGTGATGTTTAGTCCAATGTACTTTGGGACAAAGGAATATCATCACCCTTCTGTTTTTGCAAGGGGAGTAACAAAGTTCTAAAGAAGGACATTCTGTACACCTTCTTTAGATTGTTACTCCCCTCTGTTTTCTTAATAAGGGGAGTAACAATCTAAAGAAGTGCCTAAATTTCTTCTTAATTTCAAATGATTTCAAATTAGAAGTTTCTTCTCCCATCAATAAACGGCTCCATTTATTTTAAAATATAACAAATAAAACTATTAAGTTTAAGTCGCTTTAAAGATTAAAATCAATTTCAGAGAAAATTGCACAACAATTAATCGTTGTAAAAACAATTTACTGAGCAATTCACACAATGCTAAAACTAGTTTCACTTTTAAAACTCTCATATCAAAATATTTTGAGACGATTTATTAATTTTAAATGGATGATATTTAAAAACAGTTTTATTATTCATCAATCGGAAAATTACTTGCATGTGTATTTCTTTCTTACCGGTGTAATTAATTACATTGTTGTGTTGTGCAGGCACTTCTTTGTATTGTTATTCCCCTTCTAAAAAAAAAAAAAAAAAAAAAGAGGGGAGTAACAATCTAAAGAAGGTGTAAGGATTTTTTTTCTTTAGACTGTTACTCCTCTTATATAAACAGAAGTGTGATATTCCTTTGTCCCAAAGTATATTGGACTAAATATTCCTTTGTCTTGAAAGTTATTTATATTCTAAAAAAGACATAAGGGAGTAACAATCTAAAGAAATACCGTTGGTTAACCCCTTTGTTAGGCCTAAACCTTCCACGGGCTACTCCGTCACAAATATTTATTATTATTAGTATTCTTCTTGACATATATACCACTAAGCTTTAGTAATATTTGTCATCTAAATGCAAGAACGAAGTATCTTAGTTACACTATATCACTATTAAGAGATAACGATTACTTGCTCTGTAAACCTCAACATAACATTTGTCAAGTTCATACACTGGCCAATAGATGGCAAAAGGTTATTGTGAGACTTATACAGTATTTTTGCATTACATTCCATCCTATTTCCAGCTTCTATAAATGTGATAGGGAAGTTTCCTAGTTCTTGTATAAAATGAAGACATGTTATTTAACCATGAGTTGGTAGAACATTTTATTTTTTTTAGATGATATTAAAGAAGAGAAATCTAGAACAACAAATTATGTTAAACATTAATGTCGACAGGAGTTAACAACTTATTTTACCTATTCTTGATGTTTTTTAGTCGTACGAGATTTAAAAATACGTATAAGTAAAAATCTAAAAATAAATGTTAATTATTGTATGCAAAGAGTTTCTTTGCTGTATGACTTATTTTAAATAGAGTTCTTGGTTTTTATATAGGTATAATTATATGCTCTTGTAATTCTGAATTAGGTTATTAGACCTCTTCTAATACCTCTCACAAATAATATATTTAAACCGAGAATGCAAAAGAAAATTTGAATTAGTCAAAGCATTTTTTTAATTCGCTCCTTTCTTTGGCTTATAAAGAAAAAAAAAGTTTATTATAATTTAAATAAATACTCGACATCTCAACGCCAAATTTCGTTATAATAAGGCTGTATTCGTGGTATAACTTAAAGCTTAAATAGAGAAAAGGGTGAAATTTTAATTAAGGTTGTTGTTCAATTGCTAGATTTCCCAATTTAGAAGTGGCTTTCGTTTGATGCTAAAAATTAATTTGCGCTACAGATCGAAATATCCCAGACCCTCTGCACTACACGAAATTCTAAAAGTGCCTTAGTATGAATTTTGTGAAAACTAATAGTTTGGTTCATTAAAATCTATAATTTCGCATTCATGCACGTTAATAACACATTTGAACACCCCCAAACCTGAGTAGAAACACACATTTGATTCTACCTTTGGTTGAAATCTGTAAATTCCATTTGTATGTTCTTAAAATAATCTGTATCTATTTCATGATAGCCACATTCAAACAACATCTGCAATAAGTGATGAGTCTGAGTATCCATCTTTTATAATATTCTGTCAACCCTCATCCTTTTGAATTAAAAGCAAATTATTCTAAGTCCTTTTGAAAATCCTGAAATCTTCTATGCGTGACCACCTGCTATATCATTTCACATTATAAAATACCTGATAAATTATTATTTTATTTTTTTTTAAATCATTATATCATTGATGATTAAAAGTAACCAACTAGAGTTGTTAAGGCAATCGCCTAAAGGTGGGTTCATAGTCTGCGTTTTATACGCGCGTTAGAATAATCTATAGGCTGTCATATAACATGTCGCGAGAAAAGTTGGTTCCAAACCAACTTTTCTCGCGTCAAAACTAACCTAAATGAAGCCTTCTCGTCCCCTACCCTCAAACCAACTTTCTCGCGTCAATACTAACCTAAATGAAGCCTTCTTCTCGTTTCTCGTCCTCTTCCCTCAAACTAGCTTTCTCGCGTCAAAAACTAACCTAAATGAAGCCTTCTTCTCGTTTCTCGTCCTCTTCCCTCAAACCAGCTTTCTCGAGTCAAAAACTAACCTAAATGAAGCCTTCTCGTCCCCTTCCCTCAAACCAGCTTTCTCGCGTCAAAAATAACCTAAGCGAAGCCTTTTTCTCGTCCTCTTCCCTCTAACCAGCTTTCTCGCGTCAAAAACTAAACTAAATAAAG
The DNA here is from genome assembly GCA_001010745.2 of Gerris buenoi. Taxonomy (NCBI): domain Eukaryota; kingdom Metazoa; phylum Arthropoda; class Insecta; order Hemiptera; family Gerridae; genus Gerris; species Gerris buenoi. Next base: position 64,661 of record KZ652243.1, read on the forward strand.
CCTTCTTCTCGTCCTCTTCCTCAAAAACCAACTTTCTCGCGTCAAAAACTAACCTAAAAGAAGCCTTCTCGTCCCCTTCACACACTGCGCATGTGCTCAAGGAAGAAAGGGTAGGGGAAAACACTCAGTAACGTCTCCCCTGCTTCATGATTGTATTTTTATCTCTATTGACTAAACGCGCGTAACCTTAAATACTATTATACTATCATATTTAGATAAAGTTCGTTTTGATTAAACAATTTACCTCATCTAAAAAAACTTCGTTTTTTTTTTAAATGTATCTGAGAAAAATGAGTCAGTATCATGATTCACCGACTCGACGCTTCATTTAAACCATATTTTGAGGTTATATATATATATATATATAAAATTAAAACTTCTTAAACAATTA
>KZ652243.1:74542-88410 GCA_001010745.2 Gerris buenoi
CGATTATATATAAATACTGTATATTAACAGGCGAGCGTAGCGAGCCTACAATAACCATTTAATAAATATTGACTACAAATGCCGATTCAAATAGGCGAGCGCAGCGAGCCATATATAAATACTGCTGATTATATATATATAAGTACTGTATATTAACAGACGAGCGCAGCGAGCCTAAAATAACCATTTAATAATTATTAACTACAAATGCTGAATTAAATTGGTGAGCGTAGCGATCCTTCTTTAATAATTATTAAATAACGATTATATTATATAAATACTGTATAAACAGGCGAGCACAGTGAGCCTTGCATTAATTGTATTACATATTGATTACGTACTAATACTGTTTTTATAAAGCTATTTGTAGTAAATATTTTCTACATATGCTGAAGCATCTACATATGCTGAGCTAGCCAACAGGCGAGCTAGCGAGCCTGCGAAAATATTATTAAATAAAGATAATAAGTTATCGTTTTCTTTAGGTTGAATAAGAATGCTAGGTGCTCAATGAAATATTATCCTTTTATCATTTTTGAGAATATATTACGGCTGATATAAAAACACATTTCTACGCGAGTTCTTTATGCACAGCATCACTAGTATTAAAAAATGTTGTGTAAACAAACATGAGTCGAGTGAATTAGAAAGAGAAGGGTAGACTAAACTGTAACCGTAGAAGGAGATAGAAATAAGAGTGCATACTAATAACTATTATTGGGCTTAGAAAAGGAAAGAGATAATATGTGAATACTGCACTTTTTTACTTTCTCATATAGGTAAAGGGAAAGTATTGTTATGGCGCGAAAATTCGATTTTGAGATTTTGATGGATTTACACGTTTTGAGGTCCCCTGAGTCTAAAAAAGTCTGTCTGTGCAGACGCCTGGAGCCTAAACTACGGGGCCGATTTTGACAAAATTTGGCATACATGTTCAGAAAAATCATACCCCGAGGCAAAATCGAAAATTGAATTTAACTCCAAATTTGGGGGCGTTACCCACCAAAAACTCAGAGAAAACGTGAAAATAAATTATTTCTCGAAAACGGTTCCGACGATTTTGATTAAACATTTTTAAAATGTAGTCCATTTAAATACAAATCTAATGATATAAGTCGTTTTCCGGAAAAAATCTAGTTCCTAAGAAAATAGCTTAAAACGCGGACGGAGAGATTCCGGGTTCGATTCCCCGCCCAGGAGAAGTTATTTTTACGATAATTTTTTATGAAATGTTCAATAATGTACAAACGAAAACTAATAAATGAAAAATATGGGGCTAAGTAATTATGAACTTGTATATGAAAAAGTTTGTCTGTGTTGTCTCAGACCGATTTTTTTTTTTTTTTTTTCACATTTCACGATTTTTACTTCTCATGTTTTTTGGGGGGGTTATGCTTCCGATTTCCTTGACGCTTTAACTAAATTTATCAATCTAAACGGTAATGATTCATTCAATTATGTATACTTTTTTTCTTTAAATTCATAAGCACAATGTAATGTCTCATGTCTCACATTTTAAACTCCATGTAGGGCTATCCTATGAGACTGATTGGGAGGGGCATAGCACCAAAGAATTAGCTGTATTGCAGCCTTTCGGGGGTTCGCAAGCGAAGCTGGTTTTTCTATAATTTAAATTATTCCGTCTGTTATTTTTGTATTATATTAAGTTTTGGTGCCGTGGGAAAAATTTAGTTCAAACCAGAAGCCTTGCTTTTATTAGAGAGTCGTCTGCTTGGCAAGGATGACTCCTCCGGAAATAACTAAAACAAAATTGAAATGGAAATGGGAAATAATGAGTCTTGAACCTACTTTTCGACCAAATAATAAATTCAAACATTTATATTTATAAATTATTTTCTTTTATAATCTCCCTCACTGCCACTTTAACCACTTAATAATAACTATTTTATTTGATAATTTTTAATGTAGCGTAAAATATTTTTTTTTAATAATAATTTCCTCCTTTTTACTTTTTAGGTATCAACTTTCTAGTCTTATAAAAGCTATAATTAATAGTGGATGAATTTTTAATTAATATAAATTAGATTAAAAAAAATATTTTTTTATAAGAAAGTTGAAAAAAAACTTGAATAATCGCTCGATTACCTCTTCTAGAAGAAAGCACGAGGAAACACTCGACCGATGTTTTTAATTGGTTTTAGTTAATAATTAATTTTAAAGGGTTACGAGGTTTTAATGGAAGATGCGGAGTTTATTAGTTGTAGGTTTCGGAACGGTGGGGAAGTAATGAAAATTAATATCGAGGAGGTGGTTATTTCGATTAAAGTAACTAATGAAACGGAACGGGTTTTGGTTTAGGCTATGTAGAAGTAAGGGAATCTAACGGGAATACGCGCTTCAATCCGCCCGGTTGTTTAGGTAAGGTCTCCAAACCAACAAGCAATTTGTAATTAAGCGTAACGCAAGCATTCCGCTTCAGATTCCGCTCCTGCTTAGATTGTATACTTTACCCATGTGGAGACGATTAAGGATATATCTGCAGAGAGCAATTTCGTCTTTTCTCGAAAATTTTCGATAAGCTATTTACTAGACAAAGTTATTTCCCCCTTTCTACCCACTCCTCACATTGTTTTTGAGAAGTTTCGGAAAGTTTGATCTGTTCAAGTGTGTGGATGTATGGGATTCATGTAAAGAGGATGACTATGATCCAAATCAAGTGCTTATTAGAACAATTTGAACCTGACTTTGCACGTTGGATTTTGTGAAAATATTGATTTTTAGGGTCCGTATGCAAATGCCAAGGACCCTTATATTTTCACGCGTCTGTCTGTCTGTCCGTCCGTCCGTCCGTCCGTCGCATGCTCTCACGGCTACACCATTCGTCCGACGACTTTGACATTTGGCATGTATATGTCTTGTACCTACCCACACATGTTAAAAATATAGCGACTTAAAAAAAATATTTTTCAAAAAATTTAGGGTAAAAAAACCTAAGGGTTAATTTTTTATTATTTTTTTTCAACATCGTAAGGGGTATCATACTAAAGGGTACGTCGAGCTGATTTACAAAAATATATAATTCTTTGGTTATAACTTTGATAGGGCAAGCGTAGGCACGTTTGAAGTGGGCGTGAAACGTNGTTTTCACCAAATTTTGCTGTATGGAATGTTAGTTCGGAAGAAAACCGCGTTCTTTTATTTGTTTTGACATATCCCATATTTACGATATTCATTTTAACAGGTATTAAATTTATGATTTATGACAGAAAATTTAGAATCGTAGTTTATAAAAAGTTCTTTTTATCTTGGAATTATTAAGTTTTAGGTAGTATGCATACTACGAAAAGTTTAAATTCTAATTTAAATCAAATTATAATTATTATTAACAATGGGAGACCGACAGAGAAAAATAGACTCCAGCGCCGGGACTTGAACCACGGGCCTCTATATTTCCAGTATTGCACTCTACCAACTAATCTACATCTACACTAAAGAATAATTTCCTCTTTTAACCACGATACCTAGTCCCGAATAAAGCCTGACCCTCGATGTGTGCTGACCATCACACACTTGACCTATTTATTAGTTCTTATCCTTGCTGAATATATACTTCACCTGGAATATATTTTTAATGAAACTTCACAATATAGGCTTTTATCTTTTTGGGATTTGCTGGCGTAGTATGAATTAAATAAAGATTTCCAAACCTTTACCTGAGTGGACGCTACATTGAAATTGGACTTAAGAATGTTAGGCTGTTTACGAATTATTCGTACTATAGCTGTAATACCTTAACAATGCCTCTTTATATAATAAGTCTGCACCATATTGTGCTCGGTCCTTTCATTCATTCAACAAATAAACTTCAAACCTTTAGGTGAGTGGACTGTATATTGTTATTTAAGGAATATTATAATTCCTTAGTGGTACTTACAAAAGACTTTTATAAAATTGAGCTCAGTTCTTCCAAATTTACACAATTTTATTTAAACATTTTAGAGCTAAGTAGACTATGAATTGTAATGAAAGTGAAGAGAATTAATCTATAAGGAAAATAATATTTGAAAGAATTCCATGTAAACTATACATAAATTTAAAGAAAGAATAATTCCATGTAGCATTGCGTGTACTGTTCAATATCGCTTTATGCATACTCTTTTTCAACATTCGTGAGATATCAGGTCTAAAATCGTGTAAAATTTAAAGGTCAAATTAGTAAATCAGATCAGTAAATTATGTTTCATTAATAATTTAGATAACGTAGTAATTACTTGTGCCTTAAGTACTTTTTAAAAAATATTTTGGTGGCAAAAGTATGTAGAGAATGATCATTATTACCTACTACGTTTTTATTAGCTTGCTTTCTTGTTTTTTGTTTGTCCAGTACAAATCTTGCAATCGATTTTTATCTAACTTTCCGAGTAGCTAGACAATTGAAACTTTTAGAATAGCTCAGAACACGAGCTATCCTATGAGACTGATTGGGAGGGGCATAGCACCAAAGAATTAGCTGTATTGCAGCCTTTCGGGGGTTCGCAAGCGAAGCTGGTTTTTCTATAATTTAAATTATTCCGTCTGTTATTTTTGTATTATATTAAGTTTTGGTGCCGTGGGAAAAATTTAGTTCAAACCAGAAGCCTTGCTTTTATTAGAGAGTCGTCTGCTTGGCAAGGATGACTCCTCCGGAAATAACTAAAACAAAATTGAAATGGAAATGGGAAATAATGAGTCTTGAACCTACTTTTCGACCAAATAATAAATTCAAACATTTATATTTATAAATTATTTTNTACAATCAATTATAAGAGAATGATGAAGTTATTAGATGAATGAACTAGTTATTAGACTAATGCAGGCATATCTGGATATGTTTGACTTTAGAGATATATTGATTTATAGTCACATATAGTTAGAGTTATATATACTGTTTTTTAATTTAATTTATAGAATTAAATTAAAAGAATATTGACAAAAGATAACTTATTCTATTCTGTATTCACCTGTATTTATTGTACTAGTTTAAAACAACAAAGCAATCTGGATTCTATTTCCATAGAGAGTGAAATATGTTTCTCTCAAAATATCAAATCATTTTGAAAGTGTAATTTGTCGCACGTGTAGTTTACTGTTATTCAGGGTGATATATAATTTTAAGTGATCTTAATAGCTATCAAAAGGTACAGTAAAAATAAAAGGGCTATTAAAAAATTGTCGAAGAATCAAAAGAATTGTTAATTTTTTCCTCTGAGTTTAATAAAAAGAAAATCTAGTTATAGAGATTGCATTATATACCCTTAGTGAACACAGGCTTAACAACTATTATACTAAGAAATTTTAACATAATAAAATAACAATTAAAAGTTTAATAAACTGTACTAAAGCAACATTTAGTGAACAAAACACTGAAAAATATAACGTTGCTTGTAAGAAGAAACATTTTTTCCTCTCGCATGAAGACAAAGAATGGTTATTGAAGGTTATTTGCGCATCAGTGAAGACAATGTTGCAAACTCTCTGTACTGGAGAAATGACTGGAAAAATAGCGAGTCTATTAGGAAAGTACAATATTTCTAAAGCTTAACGCTTCTCTGACTTTCTCAGCAGTTATTATTCTCGTAGTAAAGATGTGTGTTAAAGACTCAGCATCTATCTAGTGCATAACGCATCAACTAATATTTATAAGTTTGTTAAAAAGGATGACAAGTTAAAACATAACTTTTCTAGAACTTCTTGGTTCGTCTTCCTACATTTTTCATTTATAAAGCTCTGACAATACTTGCTTTTGTTATAGAAAAAGGTTTATATATCTCATACGTTCTGTTCGACATCCCGGTTTATTTATTATCCAAGCTTAGTAAATTGTGACGTGCTCTTTGAGTCCCATATATGTACATACATATCTCATAGCCCCCTTGCATGGGGCTCCTGCAGAACCATCGTTGGCGAAGGCCTAGGCGGCCGATTTGGTGTGGGGGCAAATTGGTTACATGGTCTTTCTCCACAGATCGTGCTACTATTGTATATTGTAATTATACAATATGAATTATTATACGCAATAGTGAAGATACATTTTTGTGGCATGTCCAATATCAGACTTATGACCATTGACAGTGCTTACTGGGTCTAGTACTTTAATAAATCGCCTCACAATTACTTGAATATTTGCTTAAAGCTCCTATTGTTTTTCAATAAAGTCCTTTTTAAGTAGAAGTTACTTGTTTAAAAAATATTTTCATTAATATGTTGTTTTTTTTTGTTTCAGGTAAATATACTGTTTTTTTTGGAGGATCCAATAATTATTGTAAGTGTAAATATTTTATTTTTATGGTTATTTTTTTAATATTAATATTATTATTATTATAATTTTTTTTTTTTTTTTTAATAATAGGGATTTATTACCGATATATTTCAGTTACATGGATTATTCAGAACGGGTTGACAGTTAGTAGTTGGTCGGACCTTTGTCTACAAACTACTAACTAACTAACCGTTCTTTAGACAAAGGAATTAATTATTATCTCTCTTGTTGTTATTAGTAAATGCGTCTGATTGATATTTTGATATTACCTGTGGTAAGGCGCGACATTGTCAAAGTCCAAGTTATTTAAACCAGGGGTAGTATAGAAGTAGACGACAATGCCTGTTTATATGGCATTATTTAATTTGGTAAAATTGTAGATTTTAGTTTTAGGTCAATCAAACTATAAGAACGCTGCTAATTAGTCAATTAATAGTATAAGTAATAATAATATAATAAGTCAATAAGAATAAGTGTGAATGTTTATACAATCAAAAGATATTAAACAGATAACTGAGATTAAAAGAGGCTTTAGAAGAAAAACAAATCTCTCTGACGAACTCAGCGGATTCCAAGAAGTCAAATGATTATTATTATTAACAAATCTTTTATTTGTGGTGGTTAAAATTAACTATTACTTATACAATTAATTTAAATGGTAAATTAATATGACGTTGGGATTGTCCACCAGTCCAGTCATCACTATAATATATTTGCGTAAAAAAATACAATGAACTCCAGAATATATTCTGAGTATTGTTTTATTCCAAGTTTTAGTTGCTTTTTACAACAGAATCATTTTTTTTTATTTAATGTAAAAGGGTTGTTATTATAGTCCAGAAGATAGCGTGCAAAAAAATGTCTGACTAACATCAAGCTAGAAATTTGTATACAAGTCAATTTTTTAGCGCCTTTTAAGAATATGTGGTCGGCTAAGTTCGTCTGCGGGACATAGCTCAGCAATAGGCATTTGAAAAAAACAAACCGGTGGAGAGCGGCCATGTCCCGCCAATTATGGTGGACACTATGATTTTCGTGATCCTGAGTACAGAATTAGTTAGTAGACCAAAAATCAAGTCGATGTTATTGTCACACTTGATAGGTTAGCTATTCAAATAATACTAAAAATCAACGTTGTCACCTGTCAAGGGATAAACTAACATCAACTTGATTTTCAGTCTACTAACTAATTCTGTACTCAGGATCATGAAAATCACATTGTCCACCATCCTTGGTGAGACATGGCCGCTCTCCGCCGGTTTGTTTTTTTCAAACGCCTACTGCCAAGCTATGTCCCGCAGACGAACTTAGCCGACCACATATTCTTAAAAGGCGCTAAAAGATTGACTTGTATACAAAATTCTAGCTTGATGTTAGTCAGTCACTTTTTTGCACGCTATCTCCTGGACTATTATTATTGTTATATTAAAAAAAATATATATTATTAATACACGTAACATATAAAAACATTAAAATATAAAATTGCAAGATATAAAGAACTTTTTATATACTACGTTTTTAAATTTTTTGTTGAATCACATGTAATGTTGATAATATAATTGGCATTGTTATTATATAATGTTAGTGGAAAAAAAATAGTTTCGAATTTATTTACTTCACATAAGTGACAACAATCTAGAATCTAGAGAGCTGATCTCAACCTAAAAAAGGAAAAATCTTTGTACTACGGATCTCGCTAACACCGAATTTAAACCGTGCCATCGATATGTCCCCGTGTAGGGACAGTAAGAGAAGAAAAAGAAAAATGTATACAAGTAAAGAAGTACAGATGCAGAAAAATTAAACCGATTCATAGGACACAAGTTTAAATGAACCTGGTTGTCTCATGTCAATTAATTTTTTTTTGTTTACTTTTTCTTTCTCGCTGTCTTTCAAGGTTAACCTCTTTAAAAAAAAAAATAAAAATAAACCTGTCAAAATGAAGAATGTACATATATGGGATATGTCAAAACAAATAAAATAACTTGCGGATTTTTTCCGAAGTAACTTTCCATACAGCAAACTTTGCTGAAAACGAATTACATTCTGCTGAAAGGTGGCTAAAAGTATTAAAATATTACATTGTCATCCTGTTCTGAGCTACTTTAAAAGTTTCAAATGTCTAGCTGCTTGGGAAATAGTTAAAAATCGATTTAAAGATTTTTACTGGACAAACAAACAAGAAAGCAAGCTATTAAAAACTTAGTAAAAATTAATGCACTTTTAAATAATTAGCTACAAGAAATATGAATGTTCAATAATAAAAACGAATTATTATTTCGTTTCGTAAATAGATAATTAGTTAGTTGATAAATCTTTGTTGTTTCATTATAATTAAAGAGAACTAGGTAACAAAGACAATTCGTTACAAATTATTGTTCCACATAATATATTATAATAATTTCAACTCATTTTTCTGTTAACGTAATACAAGTTGCATGTAAAAAAGGGGTAAAGAGTAGTTGTGCTTTTAGGTTTCTTTACAAAGTAAAAAAGAAACCTTATATAACGGCTCTGTCTGTCTGTCTGTCCGTTGGCTTGTTTCAATTCTTAAACTACTATAGCTAGAAACATGAAATTTGGCACACAGGTACATCTCGGCATTTTAGACAACTGGCCCGGCCAATGGCGGGTGACTAAAAAAAAAGTTTTTAATTACCATGACATGTTATACATCAATTTAAAGGTCTTGAATTGTGGAAAAAGGATATGCATCTATTAAAATGACACACCTAATATTTTCAAGATGGCGGCTAATAAGGCGGGTGACTGAAAAAAGTTTTTAGTATACCACGGCATGGTATACATCAATTTAAAGGACTTGAAAGGTAGAAAAAGAATATGCCACTATTACACTCAATATTTAAACTTAATCGTACAGAAACCGGCGATTATCGCCTCACGTACTTACGTGAAGCGTGCCTTACTTGTTTAAAAGTTGGGTATAGTATAGTAAAAGAGTATAGGTGGTCGAGGAAAACACGATTACTCCCTAACTAGATATTCTGCTCTCTTCGGCTAGACAAATATTGTTTCCCTAATGTCAAGTGCATTACAAATGGCAGTGGAGTCACATTTGAGATATTGTACAAAGGTTACTTGGTCCAACTACAAGTGTGCGTTCAGCTTAAGTGCCGGTGAGGCGAGTAGACACGAACACGTATCTTTAGTCTCGTAGCTCTAAATTCTGGAACTCCCCTACCTGACATATTTTTATTGTGATAATCCTTATTTGCCATCTTTAAGCTCAAATACTCTTCTTAAATTGCAACCTTAAGGTCGAACCACATTAGACGCAGGGCAATTTTTTCGAACCTCAGAAGTATACGATACGAAATAAATTGAGACGCTGGATCCACAGGTGTCGAACAGACCACGTATGCTGCCCTGTCCTGTGTTTCAATTCACGCGGTAACGTAGATTTTTGTGGTCCAAAAACTGCCCTTCCCTTAGTCTCAATATACTTCCGTGTTTAACATTGCGCAATCATATTGATTGTCTAGAGTCTAGAGTCTAGGGGATTAAGATTCTGAGAATATCTTCAAAGAAGGATTTGAGGTTAATTAGACAAAGTTCCTTGTTAAAATCTTATCCGACACAATACTATTGAAAGTTGAAATTGATAGCGAGTACAAAGGAGTTTACGTAGTATGACAAGTAATTTATTTGTTACAGCATTGCTTTATAAGCAATAAATTGTTTTTGGAATACTCTATTGTCACTACTCATTGAAACTCTTTTCCTACTAATATAATTTAAACCTTAATCATTTTTTAAGGTATTATTGCTTTTGATTCGGTATTATTGAAATTTGTAAAACATTTAATTTTGTCAAAAATGGAGTGGGTTTATCAAAAGTCATGCTGGAGTATTAAAAGTTTGAATAAAAAAAACACATGTTTGTTAAATTTCTGTTCAGGTATGTATCAGTGGTTCGCGCGTCTCTACGCAGTCTACAGATGAAAATACATTTTTAAATCCTTTATATTAACTTCACTTTTGTGCCTGGGTGCCTGGGGGAGTGCCTGGGTGCCTGGGGGAGTGCCTGGGTGCCTGGCGTCAACATTTTTGGAAGGCTAGTTAACCCTCTTCTACTTATCCGATCGAGCTGAAACTTGGCACATAGACTCTCTACCAATACAAAAACATTTTAACAAATTAATTAATTAATTAAATTTAATTAATTAATTAATTAATTATTTTTTTCAATTTAATTAATAATTTTTTTTTTAAAAAATGAATGGATTAAATAAATTTTAAAAAATTAAGTATTAAAAATAAAATAAAAAATTAATTAATTAATTAATTAATTGGTTGGTATATAAAATCTTTGGAGGGCTAGTTAACCCACTTCCAGTCATCCAATCGAGCTCAAACTTTGCACATAGACTCTACCAATATAAAAACATTTTAACAAATTAATTAATTAATTAATTTCATTAATTAATTAAATTTAAAAAAATTATCTTTTTCAAAATGAATGGGATAATTAAATTTAAAAAAGTAATACAATAAATAAAAATTCAATTAATTATCCAATCTTGCTGAATCTTGGCATTTCGACTCTCTACCGGTACAAAATCATTGTAACAAATATAATAATTAATTAAATGTTACTAATTAATTAATTTTAAATTATTTATTTAAAATATAAATGAATGAATACCAATATTTCCCTTCAGAACTAAAATGTAAAAATATAAAGGATTTATAATAAAAACTTGGTTTTTATGGGCTGGTATTATTAAAATCCATACTCAGTTGATCTTTATACGTGTAAATCCATAAAAATTACTAAGTCCTTTATAATAGCTGAAAATTAATAGATTTTAAATTCATTAGTTGTGTTATCATGTGTCTTGTTGGGTGATTGTGATTAATGAAAAATAATGTACGCACAAAAATATGTATATTATGTGTTTGTGCCTTTAATTGCGCTTTCCGTGTCCCCCACTGTATTTTTTACTTCCGAGCATATCGAAGGTAACTGAAGCTCTGTATCGTTATGCAGAGCGAAATGTTTTCGTCTCCGATTTTAAAAATTGTAAGATAGAAATCAGTTTCACACCTCAGAAAACATTTTTGGCCTCGTTCCTCTTTCTGGGTATCTTAAGAAATTTGAAAGATTTTTCGAATTTATTCCACAGATTGATCGAATTAGCCACTGAGTGGTCCTATAATAATTTTAACCGCACTCATTACATTTTGTGAAATATGTTTATTATTTTGTATATTATTCGCGGAAAAAAATCAAAACAAGTTTGACAGATTTAAAAGTAGTCGGCCAATTAGTAAGTATGGCACATTGCTCCATTGCGTCCTATCGCTTATATTTTAATGATGTTATGCTTACAACCCATAACTGTCTAAGATATTTATTTTTTTCCTCCTTTTTCTAAAATAAAATTGCAATGGCTTGGCCGATAATACTGGTAAACGGCCTCGTACGATTTGTTAATTGACTTGTTGTTAAATTGATTTGTAAAATTGTTACTCCCCTGTTATCAGACATTATTATCACACTTCTGTTTTTATAAGGGGAGTAATAGTCTAAAAAAGAACATTACATAAACCTTTTTTAGATTGTTACTACCATCTATTTTTTTTTATAAGGGGAGTAAAAATTTAAAGAATTTTCATAATGTGTACTGAAGACACATTCTTGGCGCTTTTACTTTTCATAGCTGTAACATTAACTTTAGGAACCAGTATAAATTCATCATTGATTGAAATGTTTTTAAAAAAGTTTATTTTTGGATTTTCCGTATTCTAAACGAGATCTTCAATTGTGAAATCTAAGAAGGAAATTTTAGTTTTGAATATCTTCGATAATACAATTGGATTATTTCTTGTGAGTTTTTTTTTAAGAATCGCGAACGAATAGTACTCGATTCCTACTTGTGCTCTTTGCGAGATTTTAACTTTATCAGAAAATAAACTTAGGTTGTTACTTGTGTGGAAGAGAGAGAACTAGGGGCCAAACTTTTCAATCAAATAATACCTCGCTCCCTCCTAGAGACTTGGAGCCGCTAACTCTTCCCAACTCTTTTCCAAATCTTTTTCCTAAATCCCTGCTACATTTTGAGACGTCGAATCTTCTACTGGAAATCCACCAATCAAATGCTAAGTTATTAAATATTTCGACTCACTCTTACTTAAGTGAATGTCAACTTTTTCTTTAGGATTTTCTTTTCCTCTTTTTTCTGTAATTTTGTGACTTTTTTTTCAGCTTCATCATTTTTTTTTANATGCACACACTAACCCCGAGTCATCCATTACATATTAAGTTGTTACGGAATAATTCTTAACCTAAAAATGCACACACTAACCCCGAGTCATCCATTACATATTAAGTTGTTACGGAATAATTCTTAACCTAAAAATGCACACACTAACCCCGAGTCATCCATTACATATTAAGTTGTTACGGAATAATTCTTAACCTAAAAATGCACACACTAACCCCGAGTCATCCATTACATATTAAGTTGTTACGGAATAATTCTTAACCTAAAAATGCACACACTAACCCCGAGTCATCCATTACATATTAAGTTGTTACGGAATAATTCTTAACCTAAAAATGCACACACTAACCCCGAGTCATCCATTACATATTAAGTTGTTACGGAATAATTCTTAACCTAAAAATGCACACACTAACCCCGAGTCATCCATTACATATTTAGTTGTTACGGAATAATTCTTAACCTAAAAATGCACACACTAACCCCGAGTCGTCCATTACATAATTAGTTGTTACGGAATAATTCTTAACCTAAAAATGCACACACTAACCCCGACTCATCCATTACATATTTAGTTGTTACGGAATAATTCTTAACAAAAAAATGCACACACTAACCCCCGAGTCATCCATTACATATTTAGTTGCTACGAAATAATTTTTTACCTAAAAATGCACTCACTAACTTCGAGTCATCCATTACATATTTATGTTGTTGTTATGGAATAATTCTTTACCTAAAAATGCACTATCTTTTTTTGTTTAAAAGTATTGTCTTATAAATCACAATGACACTTAAATGTTCTAAAAGAGTCGCAAACCTATGCTCCAGTGAAAGAGGAAGTAGCATAAAAATGTACCATGTTTTGAGAAGTTTTTATTCAAAAAGGATAATATAAATTTCAAACTTTTTTTTTAACAGACCAAAAACTCGGAGTATAAAGAAAGATTCAAGAGGGAAAACCGTCATAAATTAAAAATCCATCGAATTAAAAAGGACAAAAAAAAATGCTAAAGATTGGAGGAAAGAAGAAAAGTGTCTTAAAACTCGCACTTAACTTTGGCCCTTACATAAAATCTTGTTTATATCTTGCTTAAGACTGTAATAAAGAACATTTTTAACTGGATCCTTCTTTAACACAGGTCTATAGTTGTAATTTTGAACAGTTTTACCTTCGGAAAATCTTCTTTGTTTAAAGCAGTTCTCGTGAATTTTTTGAAATATGATTTTCACCACAAGAAATGGCCTTTTGCCACCAGAAATGGTAATTAGGGTAGAAAAAAGACTACACGATAAGTATTAAAATCACAGAGAAGTACTTTCATCCAAGTTATATTATAGATATTATATTTTAGAGTATA
>KZ652243.1:93592-108337 GCA_001010745.2 Gerris buenoi
ATTTTTTAGTAAAACCAACAACGACACCGCTATGAATTAATAAAGATCGCAAAAACTATTAAAGCGGACCTAAACGTTTAAAATAGAGAAAACAACCTTTTTACCGATATCTTGCGTTCTAACGAAACGATTTTAATAAAACTTCATATACATCGTCTAAAGTACAATTGAAACAAGTGTGTAAAATTTCAAGTTGATACAAGCTGTAGTATTCGAGTATTGACGTGATACATTTTATAATAATTGAAAAGGAGAGGTGCGGTTAGAGTTTTTAGAGGAATAGTAAGAATGCGGGGTGGTTCCCTTCCCTTACTACTAGCCGCTAATCTTTTACTATACCCATTATCTATCAACTTATCATGATGCATGATTATCTATTTTTTCAATATTCAATACACATTTATTACTATACGCTCGCTTCAATGATAGAGCCACGCGATGCCTAGTAGTTATTTAGTTGTCATTTATATTCCAAAGAAAACATAGGGGAGTAAAAATCTAAAGAAGTACCCCTTCGGGAGTGAAAGCCCCCGGAAAGAGAAAAAAGATCAGTCGAACACTCTTCTTACAATTCGACCAGTTAGCATACTTCTCTCAAAACCTTTATGTGTTTTAATAAATGGACTTTTCCATACACATACAAATTCAGCTGCTCACGGTTCTTAAGGCTTATTCATTGTCCATTTTCTTCCACAGGTGCTTTTCAAGCACTTTTCTTAATATTTTCTATTAAAACTGTTCATGTTGTTACCCGTCTCCTGGGTGCCACACATTGGAGCGTCCATGTTTCGTTTACATTACTGGTTACCGTTTCTGATTATCGTTATGCCAATACGCTTTTTTAATCAGTTTTAGGTACAATTTACTTCAGACTTTCTTTTTATAATAAACTGTCAAATGAATTTTTTTTAAACTGCCCTGTAATATATAATATTCGCAAACGATTTAATCCGTCCGGATTTCCATTGGGATAACTCTTATTTTAAAGGGAGGATTAAATTTGGGCACACGGCCGAAATTAATTAAGCACGTATGGGCTACTTTCAACAGAATAATCCAAGTTTCTTCAAAATCGGATAAGTGCTTTTAAAGTTATACGTGTTAATAAAAGCAAATATGTGGACATGCGGAAGGAAATAATAGGCGCAGTAAGCTTGAAATTAATATTGGACCAACAATGGGCTAATAATTATGGCCTATTATCTAGATTTAATTAAAATTGTACCAGTTGTTTTCATATTATGTTGGTTAGCAAAAATATAAAACAACGGACGATTCTGTAGAAAAACGCGGTTAAACCCGCCTTCTAGGTCACATCTTCTTGTTTTCAAAAACATATATATATTAGGGTAGTATGGAAGTGTATACTATACACCAACGAAGCTGTGAGAAGTAAACAATACGGGTGTAGTGGTAGATATTGTCTTTCCTGTTGCAACGTACTCTATATTACCACTTTCAAGAACTGGCTGGCTCTCTTGTAGGGGGGGGGGGGGCATAATCTTCCTCCTTCTATGATATATTAGACTACCCTTGTCTTTCTTACTCAGTGGACTGGTTTGTTTACAAAATTGTTTTAATAATATAGAAAAAATGTGTTATTTATAAGCTCAAACTGATTCATTATAATCATAATTTATCAAAAGAAAAGTTTTTTGAGATAATGATATTATTATTTTACCAACATTTATTTATTTTAGACAAAAAAAACTGTATTGTAGAAATCTTATTTTCATTTATAGGCATTTACGTGAAACATAAGGTTTGTTCCAACCACACTTCAAACTGGTTGAACTGTCCGACGCATGCGCATCGGACACCACTTGAACGATTTTTGCTAATGCACATGCGTCGTAAAGTTTGAAACTAGTTTGAAGTGTGGTTGGAACAAGCTTATAATGGTAAAAGTTTTTAAAGCTTAGCTGCAATGATAAAAAAATTACACAAATCTATCACTATATATTCACTGTTGATATTGATACTTTTATTATGTTACTTGAAAAGAAAAAAGAAATAATCTAAGAGTGCCTAGTTATTGAAAAAATTATTTGTCAAGATAAGAATTTTTATTAATTGATAATTAAGTGTTATATTATGTACCTCTTTAAATACAATTTTAAAAATTTATCGATAAATTAAATTTAAATGTTTTTCATCTCAAATAAATTTTAAATAATTAGAGATAAATATTACTAGTGACAAATTACAGTTAACAATATTGTCTGTCAAAGGTCTGGAAAGTTAGCATTTGAAATATAATTATATTGAAAATAATCGATAGTTAGCATGTTAGTAAGAAAAATCGATAGTTATATAATTGTGATATAATAATTAAAAATGATATTTATAGTTATTTTATAAAAAATATTATGGATATATTATTAAATAGTAGTTAAATAAATAGTTACGTTTTAATTCTATTGTTTATTTTAAGTTTAGTAGTGTAATTATTATTCTGATGTTGGTAGTACTTGCTAAGAAAAAGAAATAGGAGAAAAAAGAATCAGCTGTTTTCGCTTCAGTTACGAACGTGTCTTTAGTTTAAACGGTCATGATAGTTTTGCTTTATTTTATTTCTTTACTTTTAAAATATTTAATGATAAATAATACTTTAGTAAACATAAATAGTAACCATTATATTGTTATGAATAAGTTATTAATTGTTTTTACTTTATGAAAAGCCATGCATTAAGATTTATAATAGTGATGTTTTTGTTGTTTTCTTAAATAATAGTGGAGGTTTTTTGTTTTAAAAATTGTGTTGCATTGTTTTTACCTATATAGTTAAATTTATTTGATATGCTAGAAATGTGTTTTTTAGTGTCTTTAGTTAAAAAAAAAGGTTGCACAACTAGCGTTTCTGTTACGGAGTTTTTCTTGGAATTCAACCGGAAATGCGAGCCTGAATAATGGATCAACTACTTTAAGAAGGTAAAATGTTTACAATTAATGTTATGGTACAGGTAAATAAAGGCTAGACATATCCCTTTCATTTAATAGACCTGGTTTTTTCCGTGTCAAGTGTGATTGTATTATAGAAAAATTATATTATTTAAAAAAAAATTATGATTATCATGCAAATATGTATGACCCATTTATATTATAAAGGAAGGTTACATATGAACAGGTTATACTTTTACTTATTACTTCTACTTACTTTACTAATTATTTCTACTTATTACTTCTACTTGCTTTACTTACTACTTGTACTTACTTATTTACTAGGATGCAATACTTCTTATTTACTTTCGTTTATACATTTTTCTTCGAGTTGTTTAAAAAAATCGGAAAGCTTTGCTTTGGTGAAGCGCTACTTTTCCCTACTGGATGTGATTTTGCGCTGCCAGTAAATATAATATTTATTTTAATAACATTAATTGTACCGTAAATTTACATGTGGACGGATCACTTTATTTAACTCTGTACGATCTTTTACTAAAGTTGGTTTTAAATGATTTCGAAATTAGGTCAAATAGATATTTTAAAGGCGTTTTTTAATTTGAACTCTCTTCAAGAAAGAGAGGTTACAAGTAACAGGTTATACAATGGAAAATACTACATATTAATTTATTGTAAACAAACAACCTACTTCTACTGGTCCGATCTCTTTCGAATTTTCAAGCATTTTCTTATTTATAGCGCTGTACTGTCTAGGCCAAACTTATTATATACATATTTATTTTGCTGAATTGCTCTAAATTTGTTCTGTCTTTAGGAAAGGGAGGTTGCAACTATAAGAGGTCAAGCAAAAGAAGATTAAATACTATCAATTTATTGTATAAAAACTTTAATTTTAAATGTTTAGATAAACAATCTACTTTTGGTTTGTTTCAAAGGATTCGCTTTTATTCTGTTATCTAGGGTTATACTGCCTATATTTTATATTTAGCTAGAATATTTTATATTCCACTGGTTAATTTAAATTAATTTAGTTTCTATTTGAAACTAGGCCAGGTGTGTATTTATATGACTATTTTGCTGAATTGCTTTAAATTAGTAGTTCCTTTTTGAAAGGAAGGTTATAGGTTGCAGGTTATATAATAGAAAAGTGCTCTAAATATAATGTAGATGAACAATCTACTTTTACTTATTCAATTTTCTTCTTTTAAAAGATGTCTTGAGACATGTACTGCCTAGATCAAATATATTTCATTTAAATTTTGAAAAATTGCTTTAAATAAGTGGCTTTTATGCGAAAGAAAGCTTTTGTGTAACAGTTTATCCTGTTAAAAGTATTTTAATCTATTAGTAATGCCAACTTACTTCCGCTAGTCCGTTTTTCTTTAAAACTCTTTTAAAAGATTATTGTTTTACGCTTAGAATACGATAATGACTATAGCTAATAGAAATGTAAATATTATTTTGCTAGTTTGCTTTAAATTCATTGATTTTTATAGGAACGGTTGTCCGCTGCATGTGGTAAGATTAAAAATGTTATTACTATGACGAAATGTTACTACTAGACTATAAATGTTAATGTAGAAAAAGCAACTATTTCCAATTTTCAAAACTAGTCTATGTGTCTTTGAGTTTCTTCGTAAAAGAATATGAAAGCCTTGATCAGGTAGATATTTTGTAGCATTGCTTAAGATTAGTTGTCTCTCTAATGAATGAATGTTAAAATTAGTTAAATTCCTTACACATTTTCAGGTGGAATAACTAAAAACTATTTACTTAAAGTTAAAGTTAATTTACTAAGGACCACACTATACCGTTTGGCCTATCCAATAGGTAAACCGTCAAACCAAGAGTAATGACGCTTTTCAACTGCGGGAAAAATCTTGCCAGCAACCCAAATTGCTCGCGTGTCGGTCTACTTAAAAAAATGTAAATTCAACTGGCCTTTCACGGCCTTATGTTTAACGCACTCGTGTTTTCTTCCGATAATAGTCTCCTTAGTAAAAATTATGGGACTGTAATACTAAACTGATGTGGGCATTCATTTTTTGCGTCTGGCTTTGTAAACTGGCATACGATGGACACGCCTTAAACTGATGTGGACGGTAATTTTATCTTCTGGCCTTGTCAACTCTTTTTGCTAATTGGCCTTGCTAACTATTTACTAGTTGGCCTTGACAACTGACAATAGTTTGGACTTGCCTTTAACGCTCCGATTTTCAGTAGTTTTTTACAAAATATTTGTCGTGATTCATTCCATTTATTTCCTATTGTTATAGCATGAGGTAGGTATATTGTTGAGGAAAAGGGAAGTAACGCGTAGAAGATTATACATTTAAAATTATAAGAAAATATAAACTTATTCTTTTTTTAAAAAAAAATCTTTGCTTCTACCTCCTGAATGTTGCAATATCTTCTTTAAGTTGTTCTTTTCGATATTCTGTAAAATTTTCTCGAGTAAATAAAGGTATTCCATTGTTCAAAAACTAAAGAATAAGTTGGCTAACTATATATAGAGATACCCACTAAAAGCTTTAAAGTAAATACATATTTAAGTAAGCACTTACAGTTTTAAATATGTATGTTGGGTACACCAGTAAACGATAACATTGACTTAAAAGTTTAGCTCTTTCCTTTAGATAATATAAAGAAAAAACTAAATAGTTTTAATCTTGGTTCCGCCCGTGAAATCTGACAGTTTTAAAGAAGTAGTTGTCGATGTTCGTGTAATATTTTTTTTAAAGAAACAGGAGATTTATTTTAAATCTAAGAATACCACGGGAATCTTTTATATAATCGAGTAGTGTCCCGACAACGGCGACGGCAACGGCGATGGGCGACGACGCACCTCTAAATGATTTATGACGTTAAAAATTGATGAGCTATAACCTAGATTTGAACCAGTGACCTCCACCGTTTGAAGCCAATGCTCTACCACTGAGCTACCATTGACACAGAATATCCAGACCTAAACCTTTCTATTTAAACAGTATATTATTTTAAACCTTCCTATAAACAGTATATTATATGAGGTATAATTGGACAGCGCGAGACTCATTCATTATAAATATAACTAATTATGTCTCAGCTCTTTTTTTCAACTATATTTATTCTGCCCGTTGCCACAGGCTTAACGGCTAGTAAGTTTATATTTTAAATAATTAAACATAAAAAAAGTCGGATTAATTTTAGAAAAACTCTTCTATGTGTTGAATGAAGACGCTGCAAGTATCTAGAAAAGAGAACTTAATGAACAACTTTAAAAAACTTATACATTTCGTACCACATGAGAGAAAAAGAGTGAGGTTCCATAATGAGCAGGTTCTATTTTCGATTTTCAGGTGTGACAATAATATAAAACCAAATTTTACCATTTCTTGCAACTTCTACATAAATGAAGACCCTAGTGTTGGATGCAGTCATTCAGCCTCACCTCAAATGGTGGTGTAACACCATTTGAGGGCCTACGCCAGCCGAAGGGCTTATAAATATATGCCCGACCACATATTCTTCCAGCCGACCACATATTCCTCTAAAAGGCACTAAAAGAAAAATACTAGCTAAATTCTAATCAAAATTCTAGCTTGATTTTAGTCAGACTGTTGTATGTATCTCCTGGACTAAAATATATAAAAAAACTGCAAGTTAAATCGATCTATTGGCAAAATTGAATATGACAATATGAAGCCAATGATACATATATATTATGCAAAAGATAGCATGGGGATATTAGGTCGCTCCATCAGCTGTATACACCTTATTATTAACGTAGTCGCCGTTTCACGTCAGCGGCTGTTATAGGGCGATACAGAGTGAACAGCGAGCTTGTGGGCTCCGTCCGGAAATGCAATTCAATCTAGAATTTAAAGCATTTCTCCAAATATCTATGTTAAAGATTTCATCATCTTTATCAATAAAGCTTTTTAAGATCTAAAGATTTTTACAGAGTTAGTAGAAAAACATCTGACTTTATATCCTTCAAATCATTGCCTTCAGATGATGCATTAGATTATTTAAATGAATGATTTTGGTTGTTTTCTTAATTCATAGTAGTTTTTAGGGGTTTATTAATTGTATTTTATTTTTTATTTTTTTTGTCTTTTTTTTATAAATCCCTATTATAATTCACCGAGGGAAATATGTAATCTACAAGTGCACTTATTATCTATTATTCAAGCTCTAAATTGAATTAAAAAGGCGTGTTAAGATAACTATAATAAGTTGTTTAGAAACGACTATTTAAGAAGACTTGTTATGAATTCAGAATAAGATAAGAATAGATTTTAAAAGGACAGAGAGAGTGTTAGAGTAGGAAAATACTTGACCCAGTTCCCTACTCATAACACCCAATATACAGTGAGTTTTTGATTTATATCCCTAATATATTTCAGGGGAAAGCAAGCCAGGCGTAGGCGTATAGGAGGGGAGCAAGTCGGGATGAAGTCTCCTTTTGCCCTTTACACACATCTTCCTCCGTTACTTATCCTCTTCTTTCCCTTGCCCTAGTGCTTCTCTTCTACATCCCTACTACGCAACAGACCTCTCTCCTCTAGACGCCCTTATTAAAAAATTCAAATCTCAGTGAAAGCAGTTACGAAATAAAGCTCTCGCTCGTTTTGAAAAACCTAGAGAAAACGGAAAAAACATACTTATGCCACAAAAATATATAAAGAACACACGCAAATGATAAATCATGAGACAACAGATAAATAAAACGATTTTCATAATATCCGGTTTGAACATGGCGAAAATATATATGTCTTTAGCATAACGTAAATTTATACCAGCGATTCTTTTTCTTATACTTAGATATACTTGACTGTAAAATATGTGATAACGTAAATTGGTATCCTAAATTCTTATTATAGTGTGTTTTTATATATTTCCATGCAGTGTTGTAATAAATTCAGTTCATTTTTTGCAATTTAAATACATATTAGATATTTAAATTGAAGTTCTCTCTTACTAAATGCTGAAATGTAAGTTTAAAAACAAGTATTTTTTATTCCAAAAATAGAAACGATAAAAAACAATCAATTTCGATATTAGATACTGAATATTTGTTTTTATGGTTTGAAAAAATGTTATATGTAACAACTTAAGACTAAATTAATTCACTTCCGATAACAGCTAGTTATGATCATAAAGGTGGATATACACATACCTGCAGTTTGCACAAAAATATACCAGCTACTTGCACTACTTTGCAGGTACTTAAAAACCCTCTTTCGGCATGCACGCTCAATTCGACGGCATATGTATCTCTACCTTAAGTATGGTCATGGCCAGTAAGTTCGCTATGTCGCAAAAAGAGAATCGGTGTAGCAGATTCGTATTCTCCCGAAACAACTGCGAATTGGCTGATACATCTGTCCTGCAATAACCCATTATATTATGCAGGTCGGGATATAAAATAACGAATGCTAAACGAAGATGTCTTTCTTCCTTACGTTTATTCTATTTCTTTTTTTATTTCAAGACGAATATAATTATTTAATCGATTGTTATAATTACTCCTCGGCGCTACTGCCCATAGAGGGTCCATATAACAACTCTGTTATATGGGGCTGCCATATAACAACTCAGCCGCAATAACTCCTTGCCATTCCTCTCTGACCATGCTCCCTTAAGGGGCCCTTAAACGTTGCGATTTGCTGTACATCCAAGTTGAACAACCTATCCCATAACAGTGCGATTAGTTGTACAACCAAGTTAAACAACCGAGCTCATACACGGTGCGATTTATTGTACAACCGAGCTAAACAATTGATTCATAATAAACAACAGGTTTCATAAACATTTTGAAGTTATTCATCTTCTTTGTACAACAAATTGTATCGTGTGTTGGGGCCTTAGGCCCGATTCACGCACGAGTGGCGTGGGTCTGGCGTGGCGCTGCTGTTTTGTGCCACCTCTATATGCTAACTTATGGCACAATGTACGCTGGTATGGCGCGGAAGTGACGTCTCCGCCACGCTACTCCGACACCACTCGTGACTTATCGAAGTGGCACGCCACTTCGATGCCACTTGCTCGCCTCTTCCACGCCATATCAGTGTACATTGGGCCGTAAGTTAGCATATAGAGGTGGCACAAACCAGCGCCACGCCAGACCCACGCCACTTGTGTGTGAATCGGGCCTTAAGGGAAATCTTTTATTGATGTATCATAATATACAAAATTAATACTACACTTACACTTTAAGCCTAAGCTCCAGAATGTAGAAATAATAAGTATCCAGAACTTCAAATTGCATTGGTCATAATTCAACTTATAATATGTTATAAGCTCACCATTTGAAATTAGCGACAATCAATTTTATTTTAATGAGTGTACTTTTCTTGTTTTAATTCAAATCATATTAATTTAATCGACTAAAAGAAAAAGAAGTTTGAACCCATTTCAAATCAGTCACTTTTCATTTTGTTGATTGATTATAAGTATCTTGATTTCACCATTAAATCAGTAGAATCTAGTATACACGTTTGTCATAATAGTGCTTATATTTATCTCGTTTGTCTCTATTTTATTAGTTTAACGACCCTTTAAAATTTGATATACTTTTTTTTTTTTTCAATTTATCTCTTGTATTTTATGTTGCTTTTGAACCCTTTTTTCTTTTATTTTAAGAGTGATTGCTGTAAGTTTATTAGCTTAATAATTTATTACTGCTAGTGATAACTCAATTAAACAATTTATGATGTGTGGAGTAGAGTTAATAAATTATTAAAAATATATAAAAAAGAGTATCTTTATTGCAAAATGGCGTTGAAGGAGACAAGTTCCATTCTGTCAACGTGTCTGTTCCACTTTTTAATTGTCTTGAAAGTAATTTACTACTTTTTTAATTAAAGCGTACAGTTAACTGTTCCTTTTTTTCCCTTGCTCTTATTTTTCTCCTACCTCTTATTTTCTTTATTCTTCCCTTTTTTAGCTACCTATTTTTAGGGTCTGTAGATCTTAAAAAAGTCTAGAGAGACTAATAAACTTCAAGGTATTTTAGCTGTCTTTATATCGGTTTCGCACACATATAAACTAACTCTGCACATTCGATCGCTTTTCGATCGAACAACTTCTGGACTTAGTAACTTAAATAAAATATTACTTTTAGAAAAAGGTTCTTGGTTTTAATAAGGTGTATTAGAATAAATTAACATAGTCGTCTGATGTCTGATATTGGGGCCATGGGAGACCTCTTAGTCTGGCATTAATACCGCTGGGAGTTAAAAGGGGATACTTATTACTGGATCATAAAATTAAGTTGTAGATAATTTATTAATAACGTTATATTTCGCCTATTACGCCCATCATTAGATCTAAGAATAGATTGTTTTAATATTTATTAATAAAAGCTATAAATAAATTATTAAAACTATTAAATAACTTTACAAAATAATTAGATTTTTTACTAACCTTCAGTCCATTAATAAGTTCGACATTTCATTAAATTTTAATGCAATGTCTAACATTATGCTGTAGCCTACTTTTGATGGTTGGCTATTAGTGGATGTGTTATGCCCAGCTCAGACGGTAAGAAGGGGGGGTTTACAACGCAAAATATTCATTTTTGAACCAAATTTAATAAAGTAAAATAGAGCGCCACCTCATTCAATAAACAAGGGTAGAGTAGGGAAAGGAAAGAGAACACTGAGGTCGAATATCTGAGAGGNCAGACAGACAGACAGACACGGAACCAAAAATGTTCCCTGATGTCTGAAACGGATTTCTGTCTTGGAATTTTTAAAATCGGAGACCTAAAACTTTTTTGTTCTCAAAAGAACACAATGAACACAATGCTTCCGTTACCTTCGGTAAGCTCGGAAGCAGTAATATAATTAGTTGGATATGGATATGATGTGTAGAGGTGAGGTGAGGTGAAGTGTAGTGGCAGATGGTTAGTTCTCCTGTGGTAGGTGATGGTAGACAGTTGGTTTCTAGCAATTTGATAATTCTTCATTTTCCTAGGGTCAGGGTCAGGGTAAAGAGAAGAACCTTGCTGATTTCCTCTATATCATTATATCCATTGTATTTCTTGGATTACCAGGATAGTTATTGATATAATTTGACAATAAATGTTGCACATTAAAAATAGCCACTGCGTCTATGAAGGGCTACACAGCTTGCCTTATTCCTATGATAATCCATAATTGCAGGAAAAATCCTCAGGGTGTTCAGGCTTGCCAATAGCTCTAAAGGAGGCATACCAAAGACCTTTGGTGGGAGGGGGGGGGGGGGGAATTCCTAAGTAGCTGGCAGACCTTAACTCATAAATGAACCTAGCACTTGTATTGTGGGTCAAGTGTTCAATGGTGCCTGAACCCTCCATTATCCTCAATATTGCTTATACCATGTTATTATGTTGTTGCAGTTTTTATATAAAAAAGAAAAAAGTACATTAAAAACTTATATAAATATGAAATTGTTCAACTTAGTTCATCTCATCAGAAGACCGGTTATTTTTATGATATTGCCTTTTCTCTTCTTTAAAAAAACGCTTTTTTCTATGTTATTGAAAAGTTTAGTTTCCTACTTTCTAATACCTTCGTGTTTTAGACGGTTTGAGTTGGTGGTTTCTTTTCTTGTCATTTTTCTTTTTCCCTTCTCTCTTTCTCTTGGAGTCTTAGAGATAAGTTTTTTTTTCTTGATAAAGTTTCTGCTCCTTCTTGAGTTGTCAGATGAACTAAGGGCAAGAAAGGGAGTTGGGTGTGAGAAACAAGGGAAGGTTGAGCTACCTCTTGACTGATCGGTTCATTTAAAAAGACCAAGAAGCCCTTTTTGGGTTTTTCCAAGGAAAATGAACTCGCTTTAATTAACGCCTGAAAACTCTAAAACAGAAAACAAAATTAAGAAAAAAAAAAAAAAATAAATAAAGGGTGGGTGGGGAAATGAAAAAGGGACAAAAAAAGTCGAGTTCAATTTTTTTTAAAACGTAACGATAAAGAATCCTGTTTAATAAAATCCTTAAGAAATATTTTCCTTTCTTTGAGCAAGAGTTAATAAAATTATTTTCTGTAAGGGATTTTTTTTTCTTTTTTTTTTTTTTCATCTATTATTTGTCAGATGTTTCAAACAGATGATGTGCTCTCTTTACTCTATTTTACCATTTATTAGTCTTTCTTTATTTTATTTATAACAAAACTACTAGATTGGCTTGTGAGCTAATATCCAATATCCTTATATTTAATATTGACTTACTTAGTTGACTTAAGTCCTTTAAATTCTTTAGGTGGAACAAGATTCCTCCATGATTGTCCATCCCCGGGCAACCTCCTTAAGAGGCGATTTGACCAACTCTTTGCTACCGTTTGGTTTTAGTTTAGCTCCGTTCCTGGTTTACCTGCCTGAGGTCTCCATACCACTGGACAAGGCTTTGCAGTTCCACGGCACCCATTGACGTTGCATCCAGTCACTAGCTATACCACCCTTTCGCCTTTTTCTTAAGAAGACGAAAAACAAGTCTGGCGAAGAGGATTACACGGTTTTTAGGATTTCATCTGGTTACACATGCTGTCAACCACTCGCATCTCATTATCGATATCGTCCTTTTCCAGGTTGCCCTCTGGGTCTCTCAGGTCAACGAGATCTTTGGGGGTTCCAATTTAGCAAAAACTGTTTTGATATAGACAGCCTTCTTCTCTTCTAAGAATGTAGCCTATCCAACACTACTTCCTCTCCTTTATTTACCGGTTGTCAGGTTTCTGAACGTTTATCCTCCATAGGTCATGATTGGATATCCTCACTGACCATCATAACCTGATGATATACCGAAGGCAACTAACTATTCATAAAGACCTTGAGGATCGTGGAGTAGACATCAGCACTGCCTTCTCTCGAAATCATACTTCCCAAGTATCAGAAGGAGTCTCCCTCTTTTATCCCCTGGTTGTCAATAACCAGAGCTATTCATTACCTTCCAGAGATAACGACGAGAACGTGGGTGTTGGATTTGTCAGCTTGATTCTCTTGTATCTGAACCTCTTAGTATAATTTATAACGTTGGGATTTATACTTCGGACATTCCAATTGGATGTGAGATCATTTTCTAGGCATGTATAAATATAGGTGAATCACCTAGTCCTATCATATAGTTGTCTTGAATGCATCTTGTATGTTAACTTCTCATTTGGTAATATTGATTATACCACTACGTGATCAAGTTTTGTCTCATTTTTCAAACATTTTCTTCTCGAATCTTTTTATAAGGACTCTTGTTGGTAATTTTTTGTCAGATTGTTTTGTAGGGACTTAGCAAGGTTGTTGGTTTCTTCTTTTTCTTTAATGTTTAATATTATTAAAGACAAAATATCTAATTAAAAAGTCAATCTTCATTTTTCTCTTTTCTATCGGACAAGTATTAAAATAGGATTTTTCTGAAAAATCATTGTATCTTGAGTTTGAGCCTGCACTTGATAGGTGCCAATAACTTTTTATGCTGAGAAATCCCGTTTTTAATCTTTCGTCACTTTGTTTTAATTCTCAATAACCTTGTTTCTTGTTAAATTTAACGTCAGAAACAGGTGACATTACATGATTAAAATAATATGAAGTGCTAAGAAAAAAATCAATCAATAAAACTTTAATCGAAAAAACTTTTATCAATTTGTGTGGTACACAATTGCTTCATCGCATCCAATCACTGAACGAATTGTCACATGAGTATAAAAATCAAAAAAGAAAATTTATAAATAGAATTGGTTTTCTCACGTAAAAAGGGTTTCGTTGGTATTGAGAACAAGAAATTAAGGACACACAAAATTTTGATAAAATAATATGCCAAATTAACCTCTCTCCACAAGTTTTTTAATTTACTCTTCATTTGATACCCACTCAAAATTTAATTTTTGTCCAATTAGGAATTATGTATAATAGGAATTATCCCCCATTTTGGATTTCCATTTAATCAGATCAAATTGCTAATTCTTATTTTTTCTATGGTCCAGCGAAGCGTACATTTTGCATATATTTTTGTCCAAATGGCACGAAAAATGTAACAATTTCCACTAGTGTTATATATTTTATAATCTACTTTTCAACGCCTTTCATTTAATATCCTCTCTAAATTGTTCAAAAAAATATGTTTTCCCCGTAACATGAATTATCCACCGTTTTGGCTTTCAACAGCTCTCAATTTTGAGTTGTATCGCTGTATTTTTTCTGTGTACGTGTACGTGTATGCGTCAAAGCGATCTTTAATACTGGAAAGATTCATGTTTTCCAAAAGTTATTGGAGCCGTAAAGAGTGCGATAGACAGACTGACAGATATAAAAACGAGACTAATGGGTTTCTTTCTTTGGTTTTACCACCAAGACCTTATAAAGTTAGTTAATAGAAGAAACCAACAAATTCGGGCAAAACATTCTCATAAGCACGAATTAACATCCCAAATTATTATTTAATTAATTTATTATTAAAAATTTTCCACAAGTGAGTGATCAATTGTTTATTTTATGCCCAAACTGTAAAAATTATTTCATAATATGATCACTTAAATCACTCAGTTAAAATATTAATTGAAATTTATTATTCATTGTACTCCTAAATCAATTTTAAACGAATGCTTTGTTTTATAATTTACCTTAGAATATCATATTCTCTGTGGAGGTATTCCGTGTTGAAAAGTTGAGTTACTGAATAATCTTCTATAGGAAATTCCTTCATTCCAAATTCCTTTACCAAATACCATCCTAAGAAAGTATTTTTTACCTTTCTTACAATGCCATTATTAAATTATTTTACCTTAGTTCTATAATGAAAATTATAAAACAAAATATGAATGGATACAATACTAATAATGGAGTCAAATAAAGTGGGTCTTAAGACATAAAATAAGACATTTTTATTTTTAT
>KZ652243.1:146405-159310 GCA_001010745.2 Gerris buenoi
ATTTTTTTTTTTTTAAACAACTTTAATTGCTAAAGTCTATAAAATTGAGATAAGAATTAAATGTAAAAAAATTTCGTTAATGAAAAAAAAATCATACTCAAAAAACACCTTATCATAAGTACTGTAAAAAAATGGTGCTCTCAAAAAAATGGAAGATAATCGAACTAAGAAAAAACTTTTCCCATTCATAATTTACAATTAAGATTTTTTTTTTTTTTTTTTTTAATAAAACCTTAATTAATCGACAAAATAATGAATCTGATAAAAATTAAGGTTACTCATGTATGAAAATATCAAATTAATGAGAAGGAAAATCACCCCTTTTTTAATTATCTGTTCATTATAATTTTTTTTTTTTTTTGGAGGGTAAAATGATAAAATGATAAAATATAAAAGTTGTTAATAAAAACCCAGGGCCAGAGGTTTAGTATAATTTTGGAGTAAATGATAATTTAGACAGTTCTTGTGATTGAATACATTTTGTTTATTTTAATATGCGAAGTAATTAATATTTTAAAGGTTTTTGAAGCTTATTAGATTTTTTTTGCATTTAAAAAATAACAGTGGGTGTTAGTTTTATTATTTTTTTTTTAAATTAAGGAAATCAATTTTCTAATTTATTTAAAGCTATTCTGTGATTATAGAACTAAAGTCTTGATTTCCTTAATTTAAAAATATTAAAATCCTGAAATCGACTACGTTGTCACGTCATGTCGGATCGTTGTGCTGTATTTGTCGGACCCTGCAATTTCCGATGGATTTCCATATCTGGAACGATGGAAATGAGATGGAAGGTCTAGTTGGTGAAGGTCTTTAGGTAAGGGAGGTTGCCGTCTGTATGTGTTTGCATGTTGTGAGAGTATTAGGGGAATGTCGGGCCATTTACTCGCAGTGCCAGTGCATAGCCTGACAATATTTGGGTGAGAATTATAGGGACAATATTTGGGTGAGAATTATAGGGACAATATTTGGGTGAGAGGTATAGGGACAATATTTGGGGTGGGAGGTATAGGGACAATATTCGTCGGGCCGTATACTCGCTGTGCTAGTGCATAGCCTGACAATATTTGGGTGAGAAGTACAGGGACAATATTTGGGGTAGGAGGTATAGGGACAATATTCGTCGGGCCGTATACTCGCTGTGCTAGTGCATAGCCTGACAATATTTGGGTGAGAAGTACAGGGACAATATTTGGGGTGGGAGGTATAGGGACAATATTCGTCGGGCCGTATACTCGCTGTGCTAGTGCATAGCCTGACAATATTTGGGTGAGAAGTACAGGGACAATATTTGGGGTGGGAGGTATAGGGACAATATTCGTCGGGCCGTATACTCGCTGTGCTAGTGCATAGCCTGACAATATTTGGGTGAGAAGTACAGGGACAATATTTGGGGTGGGAGGTATAGGGACAATATTCGTCGGGCCGTATACTCGCTGTGCTAGTGCATAGCCTGACAATATTTGGGTGAGAAGTACAGGGACAATATTTGGGGTGGGAGGTATAGGGACAATATTCGTCGGGCCGTATACTCGCTGTGCTAGTGCATAGCCTGACAATATTTGGGTGAGAAGTACAGGGACAATATTTGGGGTGGGAGGTATAGGGACAATATTCGTCGGGCCGTATACTCGCTGTGCTAGTGCATAGCCTGACAATATTTGGGTGAGAAGTACAGGGACAATATTTGGGGTGGGAGGTATAGGGACAATATTCGTCGGGCCGTATACTCGCTGTGCTAGTGCATAGCCTGACAATATTTGGGTGAGAAGTACAGGGACAATATTTGGGGTGGGAGGTATAGGGACAATATTCGTCGGGCCGTATACTCGCTGTGCTAGTGCATAGCCTGACAATATTTGGGTGAGAAGTACAGGGACAATATTTGGGGTGGGAGGTATAGGGACAATATTCGTCGGGCCGTATACTCGCTGTGCTAGTGCATAGCCTGACAATATTTGGGTGAGAAGTACAGGGACAATATTTGGGGTGGGAGGTATAGGGACAATATTCGTCGGGCCGTATACTCGCTGTGCTAGTGCATAGCCTGACAATATTTGGGTGAGAAGTACAGGGACAATATTTGGGGTGGGAGGTATAGGGACAATATTCGTCGGGCCGTATACTCGCTGTGCTAGTGCATAGCCTGACAATATTTGGGTGAGAAGTACAGGGACAATATTTGGGGTGGGAGGTATAGGGACAATATTCGTCGGGCCGTATACTCGCTGTGCTAGTGCATAGCCTGACAATATTTGGGTGAGAAGTACAGGGACAATATTTGGGGTGGGAGGTATAGGGACAATATTCGTCGGGCCGTATACTCGCTGTGCTAGTGCATAGCCTGACAATATTTGGGTGAGAAGTACAGGGACAATATTTGGGGTGGGAGGTATAGGGACAATATTCGTCGGGCCGTATACTCGCTGTGCTAGTGCATAGCCTGACAATATTTGGGTGAGAAGTACAGGGACAATATTTGGGGTGGGAGGTATAGGGACAATATTCGTCGGGCCGTATACTCGCTGTGCTAGTGCATAGCCTGACAATATTTGGGTGAGAAGTACAGGGACAATATTTGGGGTGGGAGGTATAGGGACAATATTCGTCGGGCCGTATACTCGCTGTGCTAGTGCATAGCCTGACAATATTTGGGTGAGAAGTACAGGGACAATATNTCAGATAAATTAATTAGACTTTTAGTGTTATTCATTACAGTATATACTCTTGATAGTTCCATACATTGTCAGATAAATTAATTAGACTCATTATGGTTTCTTACATTCTCAGATAAATTAATTAGACTTTTAGTGTTATTCATTACAGTATATACTCTTGATAGTTCCATACATTGTCAGATAAATTAATTAGACTCATTATGGTTTCTTACATTCTCAGATAAATTAATTAGACTTTTAGTGTTATTCATTACAGTATATACTCTTGATAAATATAAATTGATTTATGTTCTTAATTAATTTCTTCTTCCGGTTTGCGGTATTGAGTCTATTTGATAAATCAAAGCAAATCCAGGCTACCGCTAAGCTTTTAACCTAAAATAAATATTTAGAAATTAATTTGATGTTTAAGCAAATAGGTAAGGGTAATTACTGGTTGCTCTGTTGACTAAGATTACCTCTAAGACAAGTTGCTCTCTGTGTTTTAAGTTTTCAATATTTAATGATATTTGATTTCTTAACTTTAATATAAACGACTTTTATACAAATTAGTCCATTTTGAAAATGATTTTACCTAATTATGGGACCTTTTATTTGGATAAGTTTTAAAATTTTGACTTCATATGATCTAGTTCTTTACTGTAAGACGGTTCATTACTCTAATTTTAGGAGGCATGGAAGTTGATTTTATTTAATACGCCGCGCCGTTAAGGCGGTTGATATTAATTAATTTATTCTAAGAATTCAGGATATTGACAGTCTGAAATGTGTTGGTAGTGGTGTGTATTTAAGTTTATTCTGTTAACGTGGGAAATACAAACAAACCCAGATATTAAAAGCTAGCTCGTGTATGCTGAATTTATATTTAGCTGAAAATGGAGGAGAGGGAGATAAAGCCTTCCTTAAGAGAGGGGCAGAGTGTGGTCGGCTTAAATCACTTTTATCCGGACTCTTCAGCAGGTATGATTAAAGCCTTGTCCCGACTGCCGAACCGAACAGAGGAAACGAGCCGATTATTGGTCTCTGCGCATGCCTATTCTGAAATGCGCATGCCTAGTCTGAGATGCGCATGCCTAGTCTGAGATGCGCATGCCTAGTCTGAGATGCGCATGCCTAGTCTGAGATGCGCATGCGCACTTTAGACTGAGCATGCGCAGAGACTATTGGTTTGGCAGTGTGGACAAGGATTTAATCTTTTCCTCATCAGGACTTATACATAAAAAGTCTATTAAAACTCTAAGACACAATTCTGCGTTGGTGAATTTCGTTTAAATTAATTCTAGAATCGATATCAGGAATAGAGAAAAGAGGCTAGCAATTAATATGTCAATTTTTATTACATTTTCCTGTTTGTTTTTAATAGTAAATCAGTATTATAACTTAAACAGCCTGGCTAATACAAACAAACCCAGATATTAAAAAGCTAGCTCGTGTATGCTGAATTTATATTTAGCTNTACTAAACCTCCCAAGCGGCAGTTTGGTCAAACAGTATCGATATCTCGATAAAAAAACACGAAATTTATCTGATTTCAGCTGTTAAGGATATGTATAATAAGATATTTTCTTACGACATTTAATATTTTAATACAGTTTTCTTTATAAATACATATGTACTTTAGTGTTTTTTGTTAACCGTATTAATTATCTAAAGGCAGTCACGTTGTTAATAACATGTAATAGTTCCTAGACAACCAAAAGCAATCATATAAAATAAAATAAAGCAATCACATCAGGTTTTTCTCTTAAATATATGATATTTTGACGTATTTGACATTTCGATAATAAAACAATCAATCAAAGCACAAGATGACGATAAAGGTTTTGTTGACAAGCGTCCGTGGGCACGTAAGGACAAGGAATAGACCACTAAGACAAGGACCAGTGACCACATGATTATGCTGTGGTCACTTTAGTTCGGGTCGAGCTCGCTTGAAAGGTTTAGAATATGGGTGCCGCATAATGAACCACTTTTCAAATCGCATTGCTCCCTCTACCCATTCCTTACTCTGAGGGTTCAAATTAAATAAATTTGAAATAATCGGTTATATCATAAAAACATTATTAAGTATAAACAATAAGACGCGAGGAAGCTATGTGCCACACTAATTGACAATCTATTTTAATTAAATGAACGAGCGGGATTTCGATTTAGTTATTTTAAAATGTAATGAGTATTTTTTGCCTTTGGCAAATCACTCACATATTGACTAACGACTACACATAGTAAGCACAAACTAATTATTCACTACAATTTTGCTCTGAAGTCAATTGGAAATTTGGTTGAGTTAAAGTTATAGATAATCATACCAAAAAGGAGACCTTGCGTCAACTTTTACAGTTTCTTACATTCTCTGATAAATTAATGACTTTATAGTTTCTTACACATGCTCAGATAAATTAATTAGACTCTTCAAAGTTTCTTATATTCTCAGATAAATTAATAAGATTTTATAGTTCTATACATTGTCAGACAAATTAATTAGACTCATTATGGTTTCCTACATTCTCAGATAAATTAATTAGACTTTTAGTGTTATTCATTACAGTATATACTCTTGATAGTTCCATACATTGTCAGATAAATTAATTAGACTCATTATGGTTTCTTACATTCTCAGATAAATTAATTAGACTTTTAGTGTTATTCATTACAGTATATACTCTTGATAGTTCCATACATTGTCAGATAAATTAATTAGACTCATTATGGTTTCTTACATTCTCAGATAAATTAATTAGACTTTTAGTGTTATTCATTACAGTATATACTCTTGATAAATATAAATTGATTTATGTTCTTAATTAATTTCTTCTTCCGGTTTGCGGTATTGAGTCTATTTGATAAATCAAAGCAAATCCAGGCTACCGCTAAGCTTTTAACCTAAAATAAATATTTAGAAATTAATTTGATGTTTAAGCAAATAGGTAAGGGTAATTACTGGTTGCTCTGTTGACTAAGATTACCTCTAAGACAAGTTGCTCTCTGTGTTTTAAGTTTTCAATATTTAATGATATTTGATTTCTTAACTTTAATATAAACGACTTTTATACAAATTAGTCCATTTTGAAAATGATTTTACCTAATTATGGGACCTTTTATTTGGATAAGTTTTAAAATTTTGACTTCATATGATCTAGTTCTTTACTGTAAGACGGTTCATTACTCTAATTTTAGGAGGCATGGAAGTTGATTTTATTTAATACGCCGCGCCGTTAAGGCGGTTGATATTAATTAATTTATTCTAAGAATTCAGGATATTGACAGTCTGAAATGTGTTGGTAGTGGTGTGTATTTAAGTTTATTCTGTTATCGTGGGAAATACAAACAAACCCAGATATTAAAAGCTAGCACGTGTATGCTGAATTTATATTTAGCTGAAAATGGAGGAGAGGGAGATAAAGCCTTCCTTAAGAGAGGGGCAGAGTGTGGTCGGCTTAAATCACTTTTATCCGGACTCTTCAGCAGGTATGATTAAAGCCTTGTCCCGACTGCCGAACCGAACAGAGGAAACGAGCCGATTATTGGTCTCTGCGCATGCCTATTCTGAAATGCGCATGCCTATTCTGAAATGCGCATGCCTAGTCTGAGATGCGCATGCCTAGTCTGAGATGCGCATGCCTAGTCTGAGATGCGCATGCCTAGTCTGAGATGCGCATGCCTAGTCTGAGATGCGCATGCGCACTTTAGACTGAGCATGCGCAGAGACTATTGGTTTGGCAGTGTGGACAAGGATTTAATCTTTTCCTCATCAGGACTTATACATAAAAAGTCTATTAAAACTCTAAGACACAATTCTGCGTTGGTGAATTTCGTTTAAATTAATTCTAGAATCGATATCAGGAATAGAGAAAAGAGGCTAGCAGTTAATATGTCAATTTTTATTACATTTTCCTGTTTGTTTTTAATAGTAAATCAGTATTATAACTTAAACAGCCTGGCTAATATTATTTTGTACTTGACGTTTATATTTGGATTTTTAATTGCTCATAATAGTAGTACATAGTACATACAAAGCAAAAAGGATTGTCAAAGAAAAAAATGCGATTTTTATACGTTTTGAGGTCTACTGAGTCCAACAAAGTGGTTTTTAAAAATATGCAGACTCGTGAAACCTAAACTAATGGGCAGATTATGATGAAATTTGGTCATACAGATTAAGAGAAACCATTCCCTGAGGAAAAAGTGAGGATTTAATTTTTGCTCTTAATTTGGAGGCGCTAACCCCCAAACTTCTGAAATAATGGGTAAACAAATATTTTTCTAAAAGGGTCATAACCGATTTTGAATAAAAGATTTTAAAATGTAGTAAATTTAAATATGAATCTAACCATATAAGTCGTTTTCTGCGAAAAATCTAGTTCCCGAGGAAATAAATGCGACGATGTGAGGCCGGGTTTAATTCCGCTAGAGAGCACTTTTTATGGTAAATTTTGATGACATATTTGATAATAATTATTAAATTGAACTTAAAAAAAATTGAAACATGTAGTAAATGAAAAATATCGAACTTTGTAATTTTGTACTCTTAATGAAAACGTTAGCCTGAGATGTCTTTGACAGGTTTTTTTTCAACACTTGTGTTAAAAGCTTTAATATTATTGGGGTGAAGTGAGTTGAAAATAATTAATTCTTTCTTTTTTATCGAGTTTTCTCTTTGTCGAGGCAAAGGGCAGTGAAAGAAGGGCAATGAAGGAGAAGAGACAGGAGAAAGTAAAAGAAATAGGCTCTTATGTTAATGGAATAGCCAGGGAGAGAGGAAGTCTAGAATAGGTTTCACGTTCACTCTTTTTTTTCACGTTACCGATGAAGTGGCGAATTGGAGAGGCAGGAGAAAAAGAGAATTTAAGACTACATCTCTTCTGTGTTATATTACTCTGTTATGGTGTTTAGGAGAGGGTTAAAATCTATAACCACTGGTTAGGAAATATTGATTGATTGACTAGGGAAAAGAAACGCAACAGATTGAACTAATGATAGTTCTAATATCATTATTCAAGTAGATAGGGTTAATTACTGGTTTAAGACGAATGAAAGCAATAGGTTCGAAATGAAAACCCATAGAGACGCGGGACTACCGGAAAGCCCTAGAACATTAGAAACAATTGAAAGAAACCTAGTACTTAAAGTGATAAATTTCTCAAAAAGAAACATATTAGTAGAAAGAGTATTAGCATCTTCGACATTTATGAAATCTTATATTAGACCTGTTTATTCGTGTGTTTGCAAAATTTGTCTTCATTTGTCGAAGTTTTTAAGATCATAATTAAGAACCGGTGATCCCTCTTTAGATATTCAAATCATACTCCGTGGCACTACAACCTTTGCAGAGATTTGGCCTCCACAATTATTTTCCATTCAAGACTTTTCAGTGATAATTCCACACACCCAGGTTACTAAGGCCATATTCCACGTCGTCAATTCATCTTTTTTAAGTCGAACTTTGTCTTCCCCTTGTCAGAAGATCTTTTTTGCTTACCTTCCTTCATTCATTCTTTCTTAATGGCCAGAGCCCCATCTTAAGTTTGAGCATTTCACAATTTTAATAAATAGACCTTTGTCTTCCCCTTGTCAGAAGATCTTTTTCGTCTCCCTTCCTTCATTTCATTCATTCTTTCTAAATGGCCAGAGTCCCATCTTAGGTTTGAGCATTTCACAATTTTAATAAGTTGACCTTTGTCTTCCCCTTGTCAGAAGATCTTTTTCGTCTCCCTTCCTTCATTTCATCCATTCTTTCTAAATGGCCAGAGTCCCATCTTAGGTTTGAGCATTTCACAATTTTAATAAATAGACCTTTGTCTTCCCCTTGTCAGAAGATCTTTTTCGTCTTAGGTCCCATCTTAGGTTTGAGCATTTCACAATTTTATTAATACATATGCTTAGACACTAGTGACGCCGTGGAAAAATCCATTTACTTATTATTTAATTTGTTTTAAGTATAAAACGATTTATTCTTTGCCGTTTTTACCTTTCAGCGAATAAGTGATTCCATGAATAATAAGTAACTATGGGGACCGGGACAGCAAAAGAACGGAGAATAATCCTAATTAATTAAATGGTTAATTAAGTGGTTTACGACTGTTTGATTAATTGTTATACTCTTTGAATAAAGAATGACTTATCTCTAAAATTTATTGACGTTGAAAAAAAAAAAAAAAAAAAAAAAAATCTTAAAGTTACTTGTTATAAAATAAATTTGTTTTACCCCATTACATAAATACTTTAGTAAGCCCTAAGGTCCTCTAAGGGCTATTTCGTAAGGATTATTATTATTAATATAATATAAACTTAAAGAACACAATTTTGTGTTTGATTCTATGATCATGATCATAAAACAAAACTAACATTTTATTTTTATATTTTATACATTTTTTATATTTTATTCATTTTTTATATTTTACTTCTCCTTTTTATTTACTTAGAGGATTCATGTTTGTATTTTCTTTAGGTAGTCCTTTTCCCTTTCCATACAGAGTTGATACTATGAAGTAATACGTGATGGTTACTTACAACACGTATACCAACCCCCCCAAAAATAAGGGAAAAAAGTAAGAAAGTCGTGTTTCCAAGAGACACTTTATGTTACCAACCTTGTGGCACAAAAACCCGCAAAAAAAACTTTTTATTCCTTTTTTTCCGGTGTTTCAAGAAGAGAAAACTGTGTTGGAAGCGTTTTCTCTTCTATTATTGACTCTAAACTTACTTCTTTCTTTGCTGACGTTTTTCAGTAAGATTTTCTTCTACTCGGTACGTCGGTAGTAAACTTTATGTAAGGTCGAGCTTTGGAGGACTCCAATATATCTATTTGTAATTTTTTGTAACCTTTCTTTTTGAGTCATACTTTCTTTCTTTTTTTGTATTTATTCGTGTCCTGCTTTTTTTCCCTCGGAAAACCCTTGGAGCAATATCGATAATATAGAAATATTAAGGGAGAGGTCTAAAAATGGTCAAAACGATACAATATGGGAAAGGAAACCCAACCAATACAAGTTACAAAGTATTCCTCCTTGTTATTATATCCTCTAACCAACCCTACATTTTCCCTTTTTTCTCCTTTATAAAAAAAATAAGCTATATAAATATATATGTATAAATGTATATTATATATATGTGAGTGTGAGTGAGTACATGATGAAAAAATTGAAAGAAATTCCGTCACGTAGTGGATATTAAAAGGACTAAATAAAAAAATGTTGGTTCCTTTTTTTGTATATTTTTTACTTCCTCACAGAAATTAATTTCTTTGAGTAGAAAATCATCTAACCGTGGATAATGATGCTTTTTCCGTGAATTTTAAACGTAATTGGCTTTCTAGGGGTATCTGGAGTAAAGAATAAAAGTTACAAATTAGAAAGCAAGTTTATCGGTTCAATATTTCGGTAGTTATTGCATTATGTGTATTTACACGCGAGGTATTTCTTAACTACTTATTATATTATTTTTCTATCGGGTAATTTATAAATAATATAATCCCAACAAAAAAAAACTTGTGTATTGTGTAAATAATTAGCCAAGTCTCGCGTAAAAAGTTGTGAGATCATAGGTTTTGCCAAGATTTGTTTGATTCGTAGTAGTTGTAGTCTAGTACTTCCTACTAGAACAGGTAGGACGAACCACTTGTTCGAACTCCCTTTTTACGCCCCGTGGTAGAGAATTCCAGCCTTTTTACACTTCATAAGTTTGTACATTGTACCGCCGAAGCGAGTGTGCTGTGATCAATTGTGAGCCATATAAATCAGAGCGTCACGGCGAGGAATCGAACCCCATCTCGTTCCACTCATGAATCAGTGATGGCCGAGCAGACGTTGTTTAACCCACACGTCTCGCTGGCTCTCCTTTTTGTTTGGCTCTTCCTCTTTGTTTGAGTAAGTAATCTAATTTTGCTAGTAAAGATGATGTAAATACAAGTGATGTAACAATATTATGGTGAAATAAAACAATTCATTCACCATGAAATATTAAAAAGGGGTGTTAGAATTTTGTCGTACTTTTGATTGTTCTATTATTTAATTCCTTAAAATTTTTAACGAGGAAAAATCTATTATTCTCTTGTTAAAGCTTGACCTTAAATAAAGTTTACTACAAACGTACCGAAAAAAAAATCCCTACTGGAAAACTCTTGAAAAGAGAGGAGTTAATAATGGAATAGAAAACTCTTTAGTGTTCCTCTTGAAACGTGGGGGAAAAAAACTTTTATCTACTCACGGCAGCAAAATTAAGCATTGTTGTACTGTTTTCAGTCTGCAAAATGTCATTTTTCTTGATTCTTTTGAATAAGTGTCAGCAAAATATCAAAGTGTCGGCAAAAGTTCAAAGTGTCAGCAAAATAACAAACAGGTTGTCACATTTTAAGAAAATTTTACTACAAAAAGGTTACTTCATCGCAGGTTATAAACACTCCCTCATTGTTTATTTTTATATATTTAAGTGTAATATTCTGCTAATAAGTTATATCTTTTTTGAAAATAACTTAAATAATTATAGTCATAAAAAAATGTTATTATTTTACAATGATTATTTTTTTAAAAAATCGCTAAAAATTGAGAAAAAAGACAGTTGTTAATAAACAAAAGTTGCAACACTGAATTGTTTTGCTTTTGTTTTGTTTTCTTTTTGACTCAAACTTTGTTTTTTTAAAACTTTAATTTCTTTAAATCTTTTATTTATTAAAAAGGGAATACAATAATTAGTGTACTTTTTCTGCCGTTAGTAGATAAAATATTGTATGTAACTATGCAGCAAAGGAAACATTCCTGACTCGTTTAAGGATTACCTGCTTCGGTTACACCTCAGCAGGTAATTAACATTTGCCTGCCTCGGCTTCGCCTCGTTAGTCAACATGTAATTTTCCTAAAATAAAATAGTAAATTTCCTGCCTCGGCTTCGCCTCTGCAGTAAATTTGTTTAGCCTATCCTCGCCTTTGGCTCGGAAATAAAAAAATTAAAAACTTGTCAGAAAAAATTCCATTTTGCTGCCTAGTTACATAAATAACTATTTTTGCGGTTTTTGTACATGTGCAGTGTGCGACAAAAATGATACTAACACTCACCACCATTTGACATTTGGAAATACGAATTTCTTACTTTTTTCCTTATTTTAAATACGGAAGGGGAGGGGGAAAATGGGGGTTTGTACTCGTGGGCTAAGTAACCATCACGTATCACTTCATATTATTTATATTTACTCTGTATCGAAAAAAAAAAAAAAAAAAAAAAAAAAAAAAAAAAAAAAAAAAACGTAAAATACTTGCCAGCAAGCTACTAAAAGTTATTCTTTCATAAAAATTCATAATCATTTTATTTTTTCTGAAATATGTATAAAAAGTTGTACTTCAGGGGAGCAAGGTCTACATATTATATCCTTTAGCATCTTAGGTATGCACTTATTTGATTCTTATAGGGGTTAAATGACTGCCATTTTGGAATCGCGATTTATATTTATGATCTACATTGCAATACCTTTAAAATGATCCCCCATTCAAAAATTTCAAAAAATAAAAATGTTAGGTCACTATTGTTAAGACCACATAAAATTTCTATAATTTGACTTTTTTTATATCATAGAAATGTATAGTTATGTATTTTCCTCCTCTTTTTTAGGACCTATCCTTTTAGGGTAGCAGAGATGGGACATTATTTTGGGGTTTTGTTTTGGCAATTTTGTTACCAAAACAAAATTACCAAAAATGGCGTTTTTTGGAAACGCGATATATTCTGATATACTTTTTAAATGATACTTCAATCGCAATTGCTCGCTGATCGATAAATTTCGAGTAATTAAGTTCGCAACATTTTTTTTGTTTTTGAGCGAAAAAGTTTAATTGTATACTAAACTTCAAATCCCTTGCTACAATAAGGTCAGGAGATATGAGTAATGAGAGAGGAAGTCTTCTGATATGATCCAAGATACGGTGGACGGACGGTCGAACTACCAAAAGTATATGGATAAATTAGTCTCTCCACGTTAACTGGCTAATTAGTTTATTGAGGATACATAGCAGCTTTCAGCCTATCTAAGGCCGTCATCAGTGCCTAAGAACAAACAGAAGTTAGACTATGTACTGAAATGAACACAATAATTAGAGCGAAATACGGAATAATATAGCAACTGTCACTAATAAAATAAGGCACACATTAAAAATCAACTAAAAAATAAAACTAATAAAATAATAAATATAACACCAACAAGTTTAAAAAAAAAAAAAAAAAAAAAAAAAAAAACCATTT
>KZ652243.1:160793-171094 GCA_001010745.2 Gerris buenoi
CCCCCCCCCTACTCTACGTATACTCCTTAATATTTCTAGATTCTCTAGCGAATCTAGTTTACGACTTTTCTGAGCAAAGTGAAGAAAACCTGTCTTGTGCTGAGCGTTCATATGACCATATTCATGAAGTTGCTGATAAACCTACTGGTAGTGCGTTGTATGTGCTCCTTCGCTCTGGTTTTAAAGTTCGTCTGTCCAATATATTCAGCATCGCAGTCACCGCATGCTACCTCCTATTCTCACTACAATAAACTAATTAGCCTGTTAACGTGGAGAGACTAATTTTCTTTATTCATTAAGATGAACTCCATAGACGCTCCCATACCAACAAAAGTATATGGGTTTCTAGGATGACTTCAAAACCCTAAAAACGGAAAACCACAAACTGCTCCTAACACACAAAAGAGTAGAAAATAAAAACTAAAACTTGATGAATGTCATTTATCGTTTTTGTCGTATATTTGAAGCATGTTGTATAAAAGCTGTAACTAATTACAAGGGAAGTACCAACTACAACTAGACAATGATTCATTTCAAGAGCCTCTACTTTTGACCTCTATTCTAAGGAATAAAAACAGTCGGATAAAAACAAGACCAAACTAAATTATAAAGATAGAAACAAATAAAATGTTAATATTAAACTTTTAAAGAGAAATGGGTATAATACTAATAAAATGGTATTACTATAAAGTAAAGTTAACATCTCTTTCAAAGAAAGACGGGATTCTAAAGTATAACCCTTGTTTTACATCTATTTTTACTTGCTATTACATCTATTCTTTATAGTGACACGATAAACGAAAGTGATAAAAGTAAATTCTTCCTTAGTAACTGAAGTTTGTTTTAGTTTTATAGAGGGGTTTTCTGTTTTTCTTAATTGAGTAATGTTTGCAGTTAATTGGAGATACAAAGTTTATTATTCTTCATAAAAGTTGGAAATTGTGAGTAGTTTTAAATTAAAGTCAAGTTCTTTTGAGTTCAGAGACAAAATTGAAGACCCTTATTATTTCCTGCGTCTATGTCTGTCGTTAAAGCACTTACAAAACCCAGTACTTACAAGTACCCAGAGTCTACAAAGTAACTCAAAAAAGCGAAACTTGGCAGTTACATTATGTGAATTGACAGTAATCCTAACTCAGGAAATATATGGGGAAGCCCCCAAAAATTTAATCCTCAAAAACAATCATGTGGAGTGTTGAATGGAGGAGGGAATGGTTTTTATACAAATTCATATTTGGGCCATGAGTAATTAACAATGCGTTTTAAGGGCTATTAAAAAATAAATTGGTAAGGCGTGAAGTCTCACGTAAAAAGGGTTTCGTTGGTATGGTGAACAAAAATTAGTAAGGGGGGGGGATTATTCATTTTTTGACAAAATGGCAGGAAAAATGAAATATTACCTACAAGTGTTATATATTTTTGTAATCTACTCTTTAATACCTTTCATTTGATACCCCACTCAAAATTTTAAAAAAATATTTTTTTGCGAGTGACCTGAATTATCCGCTATCTTGGATTTCCAGTAAATCAGATCGAATTGCTAATCTTATTTTTTCTATGGCCCAGCAGACCGCACATTTTGCATATTTTTCTATATTTTTAGTAACAGCGGAAGTACGATTTTAGGGGGGGGGGACACGAAAAATTTCGATGTTTTTTGACAAAATGGCGCCGAAAATTAAACACTTCCCCCAAGTGGTATATATATTTGTAATCTACTCTTCAATACCTTTCATTTGATACCCCACTCAAAATTTTAAAAAAATATTTTTTTCTCGCGATGTGAATTATCCGCCA
Source organism: Gerris buenoi (assembly GCA_001010745.2). Lineage (NCBI taxonomy): Eukaryota > Metazoa > Arthropoda > Insecta > Hemiptera > Gerridae > Gerris > Gerris buenoi. Next base: position 162,591 of record KZ652243.1, read on the forward strand.
TTTTGAATTTGAACAGCTGATTATTTTGAGTTCTCTATATTTTTCCTGTGTGCGCGTCAAAACGATCTTTAATACTGGTAAGTTTCACGCTTTTATCTCTTTTGGTTCAAAAGTTATTGGAATCGTACAGAGTGACAGACAGACAGACATAGGAACGAAACTATAAGGGTTTCTTTTTTTTTTGGTTTTACCAACGAAACCCTAAAAAGTTTAGCTATGACGGTAATATTAAAATCTTTACGACTTAAGAATTTAATGAATTGGTGTTTTAAAACCTTCAAAATGTGCGGCCAGGTCACCAACCGCGTTCGTAATCACTAAACGGCCAACCACTCTGTGGTCCGGTGGTTTGTTGTGGTTAGTGTCATGATGGATAAACAATTTTGTTCCCGAACGGGACCGGTTAAAGGCAGTGGTCGGCCGGAAATTATAACCTTTTTTAAACAAGAAATTATAACAAAAAGAGAATATAAATTGGATGTTGTTTGGTGTGTGTGAGATAGAAGGATAGAAGTGGAGCTGTAACGATTCCTCAAGTGCATAAACTATTGCAATGGTACCCCTATAGTAGGTTAAATCTTTTGGTATATAACTGTAATACTCAGATCACACATATTAATAATAAAACTCAGATCACACATATTAATGTGACTTTCAGCAGCAACTTCCTCATAAATTCTTGCGCTGCACTGTTCACATCTACAAATCAACTCTTCTGTGCACAAATGACACAGATATAATATCTTAATTGTATAGAACATACAAATGAACTCTTTGACAAATGGATATAATCTCTAAAAACTACTTTTGGAGCCAATAGTTTTGATTCTAGTTTCTTACCAAATTTTTAAAATGTTATGTTAAATGTGTTTAGTAGTGAACAGTATTTATTTATTATTAATATTATGACAAATTTTTATTTAAAAAAATCTTTACTCAAAATTATATATTACTGATTCTACTTCACACAAGTTACAGGCCTGAAGATGTCCCTCAAGGAACGAAACATAGGCAATTTCTAAAATAAAGTAATTTTTAATTCACCCCTTCACGACCCACCACAAAAAAGGGATATAATCTCGTGTGTATAAGTTAAGCAAAATTATGCTATCAAGCATTCTCGACAGCACCGTCTCCTTTAGTTTAGCAAGGGGTTCTCTTTTAGATTGTTACCCTCCTATATCGGTGTTCATTAAAATGTTGAAAAGTAGGATTGATAAAAAAGAAATAACTATTAGGACAAAATTATGTTTAATCTAATGAACTGTGGGACAAAGGAGTATCACACTATTCATTTTGTTTTGATATATTGTGATTATTAGTCACAAAATTACCTCCACATTCATCCTAATTTCAAAATAAACAATACTTTTCCTACTCTAGGTAGTGAGGAAAATTAAAAAGGTGGATAACAAATTGAAAGAGTGCCGATAAAGGTCCATGTTTCGCAACAAGAGAAAAAATAGAAACACTTTAAAACTTTACTAAATTGCGATGAAATTTCACCATAGAAGATAATATTATGATTTGCTTACCGGATTAACCATATTCTGTCGAAGCTGTTGCAACCTCTCCGTGGTCGATCGCTAAATCAACCAAATGGTTTACGAATGCGGTCAGTTGGTTATGTTGGTATTTTCGGACACACAAGTTACTTCTCGGTCGACCTGGTTAGTGATTTCTAACTCACCCCAAGACTAATTCCATTGCAGACCTGGTGGTTCCATGTGAAAGGTCTTAATGCCTACGGACCCTTTGTGTGTACTGAACGCACATACTTGGTACTTTATTTGTAATTTGTAACTAAAATAAATATCTTGTGCCCTATTTACAATTTTAAATTGCCCTTATAAATTATATTACTGACCTGGTGGCTCCGTGTAAAATGGCCCGAATTGGCCTACTGACCCTTTGTGTGTACTGAAGAACCTTTTTTTGTGTACTACTGGATTGTTTGTACTTGACACTTTATTTATAATATGTGACAGAGTTAATCTCGTTGCTTGTCCTATTTACAATTAGAAATTTCATTTAATTTATGAACAATATTCAGTGTTTAATATAGACTGAACCTTATCACTCATAATAAACTTAAATTTGAACTCTTCATAAAACTTTTAGTACATTGATTAATTTATAATTTAGTTATCGAGTGAATAATTAATAACAGTTTAGACTTCAAACAACTTGGTTGTCTTCCATATGAAACAAAACATAATTTTCTTTGCTGGAAGATGAAGCAGACTGTTTAACTTAGTAAGTTTGTATAGTTTTAAGGGTCAAAACTTGAATGGTAGTAAGAAGTTTCTATTAACTTTGTGGAGTTTGTCCCACTCATTATGCAAATCTCTAGATGAAAAGTTGAAAAGGACATTCGAATTCGTAATAATGACTTAGCATAAGGTTTAAAATTACTGTCGTACTTAGAGAGATTCTGGAGTATATTTCGGAATACTCACCTAATAAATTTAAAGTTTAGCTATAATTGTAATCCTAAAAATTTTTATGACTATGAAAACTTTTATAAAAATCCTCTGAAGTTAATAATTTTATTCAAATAATTAAACATATTTTATGAAAGCAATCTATGATTTAAATTTAAATGAAAAGAATCTTTTTTTAATGTCAATTAATCAACGTATGGTTCCTCGTCTTTAATACTTCATAATTCACAATACACATAATATATTATGTAACTCTTAAAAAAAACTCTTAGATCATTATAAATCTTTTATGATACACATATTTGAAAATATTTCTTCAGTTGTGTATAGTGTATATTACGTTAATTGTATTATAAGCACTACATAAATTATGATGAACTATGGTTCTATGATGGGATATGGAGTAGCAGTGATGGAGTGATAGGATATATATAAAACATCTTCATCCTTTATAAGGTCTTCAGTGCCTAAACTTACAGTAACTGAACCCTAATTAAAATGCCAAAAATGAAACTGAGATAATTAAATACGATACAACACTAAAATCCAGTAGAAACAAAAAAAAAACGTGTGGTGTCGCGGGACACCCGGTAGGAACGAAGTTCCTTATGCTTTTCAATAAATATAAATTATAAAATATATAATCAAACTGCTGAGTGTACGATGTATAACTTATACATGGCGTAGTTAGAAACGAGACAAAATTTAATTACATACTACGCTATAACTACATATATAATACATACATAAGAAAATCCCATTATATATAGAGTATATGAAATAAATATTTTTGACTCAATAAGAAAATTATTATTTGTAAAATTATTACATAAAAATTATTACTAAAATCCCTTGTTACGCTTATGAGCAATACTATTTTATTACATCAATTTATACTTACATATTAAAGGTTTTGCTGGTTAATAATTTAAATCAGTCGACACTTTCTGACGATTCCCTTCGTGCACTTTCCATTTTAAATAATATAAGAATTATTTTCTCAATAATAGAAACAATAATTGAATAATTTATAAAGCTATGTTTTGATTGTAAATAGCGAGCTTGACAGGAAGAAGCAGTAAGAGAGAAAGAGTATAGTGTAAGAGAGATGGAAAGATAAAAGAGTTAGGATAGCGCAGGCAAGGATACCAAAGCGAAATATAGTAGTGGGGGAATCACTCTACATTCTTAATATTCCACCTTTACTAACTACAAACACCACACTTCCGACATCGACTTATAAATATTGTAAAATATATTTCGTCATTGTAAAAAAACTGCTGCTTGTATCAGGTTGAAATTTTACATGCTTGTTTCAATTGTACTATAGGTGATGTATACAAAGTTTCATTAAAATCGTTAAGTTAGAACGTAAGATATCGGTAAAATGTTGTTTTCTTTATTTTAATCGTTTTGGTCCGCTTTAATAAATTTTGCGATCTTTATCACTTCATAGCAGAGTTCGTGTTCGCTTTATTAAAAAAATGTATTTGAAAAAGTTGTTTGTCTCATTAAATAGATGAAGTTAGAATTTTTTCTCGTCCAAAAATTCCAATTTTAAATTTGACGCTTACGTTTACGCGAGCGTTGCGCGCGAACGCTTGGGCGGATAACGTTGCCCAACGAACTTGTTCTTGGCATTGGTACAATGAACATGTGTACCAAATTTCAACTAAGTCGGTCAACTTTTACACAAGTTATCGCCATTATCGGTAGATTTCGTGACGGTTTTTGCATGACGGTGATTTTGGTCGTTTTTTTCGGAATCACTCTCGGGCTCCGAACGTGCCATAAGGAATTTCGTTCCAATAAAAAAAATAATAATAAACAAGGCCTCTTTCTTTAATTTACTATGGGTCCAGTATAATTTTAAGCAGTTTACACTTTTGATAAGGGTAACTCAAGGGGATATCTGCCATGGAAAAATTAAAAATAGATTATTTATTGTTTTTTTTTAAGGGTGTTCGACAGTAGGTCGTTATACACCTAGTTCTTAAGCTTTAATCAACGATATATATTTTAGGTCTAAATGTAGTTTAGTAAATCAATATGTCGGAGAAATTGGAATAAACTGTGAATTGTGGTTTTGTCGTCTTTAGTTGTTGGTACCTTAAAATCAATTCTTTTTCGTCATCAGTGAAAGTCGTATACACTTTGGTGAATCGTCAGTAGTTCGCTACATAACTTGCAGGTTGGCGTCTGTTTTCACGTTATTATCTAACCGTATGGATGTCTTGAATTTCCGATTCGACTTGTCAGTGAATGTTGAAATCAATTTTGTCTCTGGATAAGTTTGTGGTTGAAATGTTATGTTGGTCCATAGGTTGGAGTTAAATCCAACAATTTTTTTTTCTCTTCACATAATTCACGATAATAACGAGTATAACAATTCTTCTCTAATTTTAAACCCAAAAACCTCTTCCAACAAACTGTAAATTCGGTCAGTTGTTACCGATGGTGCACCGTAACGAGTGAATACTTATGCCTCTAAAATTTTCGATATTGTTTCTGCCTTTTGGTTGTCAAGAGGAAACAACTCCAATAATCTCGAATGTTGACATACTGCTGGGAAAATGTTTTGTTCGTATAGGCATCGAAACTGTCACTGAGAGAACCTCCAATATCTGACTGAAACATTAATTCGGTTTTTGAAAATTGCCTTTTGGGACACGAAGTTTACCTGAATATTTCCTATGAGCACAACAAACGTATGTTGTGATACTTTTACATCTTTTGTAACCGTGGGACAATAGAAACTAGTTTTAATACTACTTTTGCCACCATTGATATGCTGGTAAAGAATCCTGTCATCAACAATGCAGGAAGCATCAGTCATGAGATTGAAATTATGACCGTATTTGGAGTTAGAGCAATCATCAGCTAATTTTATGGCCATAGGTTTAAATCATGACTGTCATTCGAAATCACGGCTGTCATAGAACTTAAGCGTTCGCTTTTAGATCGCGAATTAAAGCGCTTTCCTATTAGGAAGGTGTAAGAAATCAATATCCATATTTTATTTCGGTTTAGCTTCAATGTTATTTTAATTAAAACATTTATTTTATTTAAAACGTTGACTTAAAGAGAAACATTTGTAAGTAGTATTTTCTTTCATAATCCTAAAAGAAACAAGTTGCCATTATTATTAATATTTTTTATATTTATTTTTCGTGGATTATAGTGTTGTAAATCCTATTTAGTTTAATCATATTATAGTTATGTAGACCCGCAATACACCAGGATAGTAGCTTCTATGCATATATCCTGGGTGTAAGAGCGACGCTAATTAACTTTCTTCTGATTTATGTCCACGTTTTTATTGTGTATATTGTTTTATGTTTTGTGACTATTATTTATGTTTAATTTGTTATGTGCCTACACATTTTGTATTGTTCTTTTTTCAGACATTATAAACTTTTAATAATTAATATAGTTTTCGTGTGGTTTATTCATATAAAGCCCCACAACAATAGTGACAAAAATAAGCTTGCTAAAGATATAAAAAAACAATGTTTCATATTTTAAAAAGTGTAATGTAATTTTATGTATATAAAAAAAATAACAAGTACTGATTATTTTCTAAGGAGTATGAAGGGAGTTTGGGAAGAAAAAAATAAACGTCGTGGTAAATGCCGCGTGAACATCACGGTTCGTTTGATAATAAGGACTCCTGTAGTGGTAAGTTTTTCCCAAGGCAGAGGAAGGAAGAGAGTGGGGGGTCGTGTTAGCCGGGTAATTTTCACTTCATCTTGGCCTAGTGGTTGTCTCCGAGGAGTGTTTATCGGCCAAGAGGAAGAGCCTGAGTAGTTTTTTTTTTTTTTGGATAGGATAGGAAAAGTGGAAGGTTCTTTTTAAGCTTTTTGGCCAAGTTTCAGAGTAGGGTGGTAACCAAAAGCGCTTTTACCGGTGGAGTTAGGCGTAAGAGGCGGTCCAATCGAGCGCTAAACGCCAGATACCGCTCGAAAGAGGGAAGGCATGCATTAGTACGTCCTCTGCATAAACCTTCTTCAACCGCACTCTCTAATACTCTATATATCTAGAAAAAATCTTTTTCTTTTTTTTTATCACCACTCTTTACATTAGCATAGAAGCTTCCGCAAGCAAGAAAAAAAACAGAAGGGCTTTAATACCTCAAAATCACCATTTTATTCCCCCTCTCTTCCTTTGACGCTTCTCTTTCAAGAGGTATCTTCTATAAAAGCTCTTCAATTATGTTTCTTTATGTGTGTCTATATACAGAATGGAGTTGTTTTAAATCATTTACAGGCTAAGGAAATAAATGTTAGTATCCTTACATTTTTTATGGTTACAATAAGTAGGAAATTATTCAGTGGATTGATGTCGGAAATACAATATATACACGATTTGTAAGCCATTTTAGCTTTATACTGCGTTTAAGAACAGTATACTTTGATGTTTCGTTATATTATACAATTGTGCATAGTTATTCTTATACAAGTTGGTTTGTTCCATTGTTATAAACTTATGATTAGAGAGGTTAATTGAAAGTAACACCAACTATATTGTCAACACAATTGTATAAACAAATTTACAAACGCGTGTCGACATGAAATATTATCTTTGGTGTTGAGTGTTAACATATACTACGTTTATCGTTATGAAAGCGTTTTGGTTCCGATTCATTTTTAAAACGATACGACATGTTCATGCAAACAAAGTAAAAAATCGGTCCGGGACAACTCAGACAAACTTTCTCATATACGAGTCATAGTTACTTGGCGCAGTGTTTTATTTATATTAGTTTTCGTATGTACATCTATTGAACATTTTATCAAAATTTATCATAAAAATAACTTCTCCTGGGTGGGGAATCTCTCTCTGTCTGCGTTTTAAAATTTTCTCAGGAACTAGATTTTTCTCATGAACGTCTTATATCGTTAGATTCGTTTTTAAATGGACTACATTTTAAAAATTTTAAATTAAAATCGTCGGAACCGTTTTCGAGAAATATTTTTTTTTTCATGTTTTTCAGAGTTTTTGGAGGGTAGCCTGATATCTCGATACCCTCCTCGACCTATGTAACCTATTATACGGGCATTATGAATACGAGCCCCCGTTCTGATCACCTACTTTTGTTGGAACGGATTTGAACCGGTGCGATCCGTCTTTCTCCGTTTAGACAGCGTTTTGAACTAGCGGATCGTTTTCAAAATCGTTTCCAAAACGATGTGTAAACGTAGTAATAGTAAGTGAAAATCTCTACTATCTATACATATTCTACACTACATGCATTATATCACCTAACAGTACAAGGTGGGGGTAGGCTAGGGCTCTGCAGATAGGAGGATTACGGAAGGAACCAAAGTAAGGGATATGAAGTGAAGATCCTTGGCGGAACCCAGTAAAGGTGTGGGTCAGTTACAACAATTTGTTTAAAAAATAAAAAATATTATAAATGTATTAGAAAATGTAGTATTTTATTATAAACATTGTGGTGACAATATTGCTGTGTTACTTTTTACTAACCTCTCCACTCATATTTTGAAGTCAATTCAAAACTAATAATTTGTTATATAACTTGTTGATATGTCTAAAATTTGTCTCGTTAGGAATGTTGGTGATGTATAACTTTTACACACTAAACATTCAAAAAATTATTTAAGGCCTTGATAAATTGTGGTTTCATGTGCAATTTCGTTTTTGAGTATTGTGGTCATTTTAATGATTGATTTAATCGATACAGAACTAATGATACCTAATAAAAAACCTTAAGTGTTACGGTTATAGAATGTATAATTGTTTCTTTCATTTCCACTTATATTCTATACAAATAGATTTTAAATTTACTCCATAACTTTTCTCATAACATGTTTCCTAATTTTTAACCCTTAAATTTTAACCTGATACTAGCAGACGGTTTTGCGTAGTGAAGTGATATACATATTTTAAACTGAGGTCGAATAGGTATTGAAGAGGACTGTTCCCGATACAATCACTACAACTACAACCACCAACTAACTACCACTTAACTATAAATAACACTTTTTTTTTTTTTTTTTTTTTTTTTTTTTTTTTTTTTTTTTTTTTTTTTTTTTTTTT
>KZ652243.1:173153-224494 GCA_001010745.2 Gerris buenoi
TAGGATCAACAGTTGAGGAGTTATAGTGAAAAAAACCCATTTTCCTACCTTTCAAGGGGGGGGGGGCGCGGGGCGCGCCGACCCCCCCTGAGGTCGAAAACTTGGATTTTTAATCAGGGCCCAGACCTTAGTAACATATATCAAAATCGCTTCTACCTCACCTTTTGCACGGTAAAACTCCCTATTGACTGGACTATTAGTACAAATATTTATTTTATTTTAATCAAATGTTAAAATAAAGGAGAAATAGAAGCGTTCAAGGAAAATGAAGTCAGTAAGGATAGACTTTTCTCTGAAAATTTTCGCCTTGTTACAAGAAATAAAAAAAAGTACAACTTTGTTTCGTTATTTTATTTGTTCTTTTCAATTAGCGACAAGAAAAAGTAAAATACGAGTTCTTTGTTTTATTTAAATTTTTACCCAGTCCTCTGTTCTCGATAATAAAAGACTTGTTCCTTTATCATTAAGCTGATCTTTCTCGATAACAATCGGCTTTCAGATGGAGGTAATTCTATTATTTTGTCGCTCTCTCTTCTTTTTTTTTAGAAAAATTCTCTCTTTCTGTTAAATTTTTCCCCCCATTCTATTTTGTTACAATTCTATCGTGCTTTTATTTCAATCTTTCCCTGTTGTCAACGCTATTTTATTGAATTTCTTTTTTTTTCGTTCGTAAACATTTAACTGTAGAAAACCGAAATTTGATCCTTTTATTTCTATTTAAAAATAAATTCAAGAGTCCCGCCATCTGTATATTTATGTTTGACGTTACAGATGTTAATTGCTTATTCTATTTTTTAAACTTTTAGTTAATTTATTTCTATCTGAGCATATTGAGGGGTAGGACAATAGAGATTAAATCGCAATATATTTAGTACTTTAGGTGTAGTTTAATTAAAGAAACAAAATTTATTCGGTCCTTCAAAAGTCAATATGGCCCTTTGAAGAACGTGGATTCCACTTGACCCTTTTTTTCTGAAAAGTTCACTAAAAAGCATGAAACAAAAATTTTATTACATTTTTGATTATCTTTAATAGTTTAAGCATTTATCCTTTGAAGTTAACTACAGTTGTATGTAGTTTTTACAACAAAAGTAATGTAACATTAAGTTATTTTATTTTACATTTTTTAAACGTAATAACTTGCTGATAGAGTTATTTTAGATTTTTTTACGAATTATTTGAATAGTCTAAAACTTCGCTATCTCAAAGTTTTTACAGAAAATATGATGAATTTTCTTCTTTTCTTTCACCAATTTTCATATTGAAAAGTTTGATTTAAATAGATTCAATGAAATTAAGTCCTTTAATTTTTAAGTGAGATATCCTAGGTTCGACTAGCAGTTGAACCTCATTCACACAAGCTTAATATAGATAGAGACAAAAGATTGATTACATAAATATAGAGATTACAATGTAAAACTAGGAAAAGTAATTATTCAATTTATAAAAATTTGGTGGGGAAAAGAAGACAATTTAATATATTTTCTTTAAATAATTCGACACGGAGGGTTTTTACTGTTCAAATTATTCGTAAAAGATTCTCAAATACCTTCATTAGTTATTACGCTTAATAAATTTAAATTAAAATAACTAAATGTTTACTTACTTTAGTAGTCTAAATTACTTTGCAGTTAACTTTGAGGGCTATTTCAGCTTAAACTGTAAACGATATATAAAAATGTAATAAACATTTTTTCATACTTTTTAGTAATTTTTCAGAAAATAGGGTCAAGAGAATACCACGTTCTTTAAAGGGGCCATATTGACCCTTCGAAGAGCAGAATAATTTTTTTTTTATTTTCTTTTATTAAACTACGTCTAAAGTACTACAGCTTTTACCTCAAACATTTTTTGAATGAGATAATTGTAACCTATCATCCAAATTTCATTAAACTCAGGCAGTTAGTTATGAAGATATGTCGATAAACTAAATTAAAAGACAGACCGACAGACAAATAGAAGACCAAAAATGTTCCCTGATGTCTATCTGAAACAAATTTCTGTTTAGAATTGTTTGAAATCGGAGATGTAAAATTTCCTCTTTCAGATCGATTACATAGCTTTCGCTACTTTGAGTAAGCTAAGAAGCAACAAACGGGGGAAAAAACTAAATAAATTAGACAATGATAAGTCCTATAAGCATAAGCAAAATATAATTTAGGTACGAGAGAAAGCTATTTGGCACACTAATTGGCAAACTATGTTGGATTAATATTTACTAGTGCCAAGTATTGAATAGAATGTAAGGTATAGAGATGAGAAATGTATTATTTAAACATAAAATATATTAAAATATTTAAAATATACACATCTACATTTTTTTTAAATACATAATGTACTCGTAATATTATATTAATGTTTTTAATAATAAAAACATCTCTAGTACAACTAAGATTCTTTATATATATTCTTTATATATTATATTTTTTAATATTTTTAAAATAATCCTTTTCTGGTTTACATAAAAACTCTTTTTGGATTATACTTGGCCATTTTAAAAATATTAACTTTGTTTTAATCAATTCGAGTGTTAAGCCTTCCTTGGATGGGCTAAGAGAATAAAATATTTCTTTTAGTCCTTTTTTTACTCCCAGGATTAATGAGGTGTGGCTTGGAGTAGAAGTCGGGAGCATGCGCTGTAAAATAAAAAAAGGAAAAAAGTTCCTTTTTTGGTAAACGACTTTTGTTAAAGGGACAGATAATTTGTTGCGTTCGAGACAGATAAGAAAGGCTAACTTATTTTTCCTTCTCTAAATCTTTTTTTTTTTTTTTTTTGAAAAAAGAATGGTCCTACTGTTACTGTTATAATGTAACAATCTTTTGACTTTTCTTCGAGTTAAGCCAAAAGGTTAGATAAACTCTCTTCTGTCACGGAATCCTAAGAGAGTAATAGCTATAAAATGTATTTATTTTACTTTTTAGGTCTATTTTGTCCTAAAATGGTTTATAAATTAAATTTTTAATATGACAGACACAAATAGTGGTCTAAATATAAAGAAAAGGAACATTTTTTTACTTTCTCATACACGTAGCATTATAAGATAATTTATATTGTGATTGATTTTAAAATTTTGATTGGATTTACACGTTTTTTGAGGTCTCCTCTCACCAAAAAGGTGGTTTTTAAAAATAGTCTATATGTATAATTTGTCGTCTATGCAAATGCGTTGAGCTTATACATACTACCTGACCGATTTCCATGAACGTCGCCATACATATCCAGAAAAGGCATAACCCGAGGTTAAATCGAGGTTTTAATTTCAGCTCTAAATTTGGAGGCGCCACTCCTCAAAATATTCAATTTTGATTAAAATACTATTAAATTGGTACTTCTTGAGATTGTTACTCCCTTTTTTTTAGAATTTTAATGGATATGATATAATTATTGTATATGTAGGTACATTTCTATGCCTAAATGACTAATAAGACAAAGGGATATTTAGTTTGGTACTTTGAGACAAAGGAATATCACACTCTTTTTATAAGGCAAGTAACAGTCTAAATAAGAGCATTCCATACACCTTCTTTAGATTTTTTACTCCCTTCTATTTTCTATAAGTGGAGTAACAATCTAAATAAGTAACCTTAGTTAGTTAAATTTAGTCTATTTAATACAAATCCAACTATATTATATATACAAGTATATAAATATATCAAATAGTCAAATTTTGTTATTTTTCCAGGAAAAATCTAGTTGAAGAGAAAATAGCTTTGAACACAGATAATGAAAGGCCAGTTTCAACAAATAAATTAACATGTAACTGTTTTAACATACATATACCTGAAATAAATAAAATAATTTATTACAATTAATAAATTATGTGGCTAGGTACTAGCCTTGAACAAGTTAAATAAATTAATTTAGCCAAAGTGTCTTTGTGTAAATTTAAAACCTAAGTACAGTAATACTAGTGGTGTGCATTAATAGTAATATGTAAGCCTTAATTATTAATATAAAATGTAAAATGTTATTCTTAATCATGCTGTACTTCTGAACTCTGTACTTTTGTGACCATTTTGTGACCAAAATGTCACTAGAATTTATTGTAAATAAATGAAACATATTTAGAGCATTATTTATTTAACCCTATTAATTAAATGCTCTAAATTATCCGGCCCAAAGGACCAAATGTTTGTACCAGGGGGCATGGAGCCTGACCTGGCCACAAATCTAGAAATAAAAGGGATTAAAGAAAGGTATTAAGGTAAAGTATTAAAATTTAAAGCGGACTGTATTATAGGTAAGTTTAATATATAGAGTATAGAGGGTACAAGATGATTAAGTATAAAATAAAAGAATATAGAGTTAGCTGTTTGGAGATATGTAGAATGGTGTGAAGTGGTGATGGTGGTTGTCTTGAAGATTGAAGCTGGGTACCAGCTCAGTTGATCAAGTACTTCCCTTGGTACAAGGGCAAGTTCTTCAAAACATTCAGTACTTTCTGGGTACCAGAAAGTTAGCCCAGTATACTTTATCCATACTTGGATGTCTAGGATAAAAACCGATTTTAATTAATTAATTAAATTTAAATAATCAAAATGGCCACCACTCACTTAGAGGGCTGCAAAAACACACACAGGTCTGCTTTTTCTTATCTTCCTCTTCAAAAATTGGAGGGGAACCAGGCTTGCCAACAGAGCTGAGGGGGCTAAGGGCCTAAATAAAGAACTTGCAGGTCCCCCTTAGATGTTGGCAAGAATTTCCCTTTAGCAGTTCCTTTTGTCAGAGGTAGGTAGGTATCTACCTTAAATAATTGTTTAAGGGCGTCTTAAACAGTATGGATTAGATGAATCCAATGAAACTTAAAAGCACAGTGACTTGTTGAGAAATAGATCATGTGTTTCCGAGACCTATATCTGGTCCATATACGTATATCTGGACCATATAAGTATATCTGGACCACGTATATCTGGACCATATACCTATATCTGGACCATTAAGCTTTGAGGCTCTACTAAGAACTAGTTCTTAATCTTGGCTGTTTTGACTAAGAAGACTAGATTTTTCGGAGAAACTTTGCAAGAGTTCATTTCATTTTTTTTTTGTTATTTAAGTTCAAAAAAAAAACGAAAGGGAACGTCTAACTTTCCCTTATTAAATATAACTGCCCTTTTTGTAGCGGAAGGGTCTTTGACATTTTTTGGTTCGTTTGGCAAAAGGGTTATTGAACCAAGTGTAGATATGCGTGGGGTTGAGCAACCGATATTCTAAAAATATGTGTCTTAAGGAACTCAGAAATCAGAATTAATATTCAAATCAAAAATAAATATTTTTTGTCCCTTTGTTCTACCTTTTTGTATATTTTTTTTAGGGTTCGTAGGCAACCAAGGACCCTTATATATTTCTGCGTCTGTGTCCGTCCGTCTGTCGTTAGCTCTCACGGCTACACCTTTTGTTCGATCAGTACCTACCCACACATTTTGAAAGTATTTTGCCACTAAAAAAAAATATTTTTCAATAAAATAAGGGTAAAAAAGAGACCGTGTGGGGTATCATATGAAAGGGTACGTCAAGCTGATAAGAAAAAATATGTCAGTTATAAGCTTTGATAGAGCGTAGGCGAGTTTAAAGTAGATGTGGAAACATTTAAAATCATAGAAACTTTTTGGAACTGATAAACATGTTCATGTGTTTGTTTTGTTAATATTTTTGAGTGGATATAATATATCTAATAGTAGTAGAGCATATCTGATAAGAAAAAATATGTCAGTTATAAGCTTTGATAGAGCGTAGGCGAGTTTAAAGTAGATGTGGAAACATTTATAATACTAAAAATAAAAGTATTTTAAAATACTAAAAATTTATATAATATCTGATATCTATAGTGAAACCGGCTTTTACATAAATTTATTATAAATGGATGTATTAGAATATATACACGATATATAGGGTAAGTGACCCGAATATGAGACCCCTTTTTTGGTTTTGGTGTAACTCAGGATTTAAATAAATAAACAAAACAGTTGATGTGACAAATCAATTAATAATATATTGTAATTCAATGGCAAATGTTTCAAAATAATTAAAAATGTATATTTCTTTAAAAAAAAAAAAAAGTTTTCTAAAAAAAGTCAAAATTTTGAGATTTACAAAAGTGGTCCTAATATGAGACCCTCTGTTTAAAACATTTGCATGATTTTTAAACCAATGTTTTACACTTTCCTCTCATTAATGGCAGTATTTGCATTAATACATACATCTGAAAAACAAAATTGCGTCCAACTAACTCCGAGACTACTGATAGCCATAAACACTATCGTTTTTCGTTTGACTTGCCAGGCTGTAGCACATACCAGCCTTATATTAGGCACGGGTGTTCGCACCAGGGGGAGGTTTTCCTGACCTGGCCACGAAATTGAGATAAGAGTAAATAAAAGAATAAAAGTAGATATAAATTAGCGGACTGTATGATGTATTTAGGCATTTATGTACAGATACTGATACAAATAACATAATTAGAATGGCCTATCTGTTGGAGAGGTGTGGTGAAGTGTGGTGCTGTGGTGACTGGTGACATGGTGAGAGACTGGATACCAGCACTAATAAATACCAATTACTTTCCTGGATTCCTAGGATAAGTAATGGAGTAATGTTTCCTGGATACCAGGTAAACTGGATAAATCCCGGATTCCATGGATTTATCCAGATATAAAACGTAAAAAAAGTACTTAGGAGAAAATGGCCACCGATCACATAGAGAGGTAAACTCACACTCTCATCTTCCCTCCAAATTTGGGCAGTTATATTTTCAAATATTTGAAATCTGGCAGTTGTGTCATCGGAGGAAGATCCCCAGATGTCTAAATAGAGACCTATATGGGCCCCTTCAAATAATTGCAGGGCCGGTCTGTCTAAATGAACCCAGGTACTCTGCAGAGCGGGTTTAGTATGTCGATGTAGGTAGTGGTGTTAAGGTGCTCCTGTAAAAAGTGTTCAAGCGATCTTGAACAACGGGTCTCATATTTGGAGCACTAACCCTATAAGGTGAAATAAACGTTATACTCGATTTTTTGTATCTTATTATTCTTAATCATAATTATGTACACAGGAAAACTACATTAATACAAAAGTAATACAACTTAGGTAATTATACAAAAACTTTGTTTAATGTAGGTTAAGTATTTCTTTACTGATCAGTAGTTGATTTATGTTGAGGCTCTATAGTTACCGAAAGTTACTGATTAGTTGTTGATTAGTTAGTTGCTGATTAGTTGTTGAACTTTGTTTATTGTAGGTTAAGTATTTCTTTACTGATCAGTGGTTGATTTATGTTGAGGCTCTATAGTTATCGAAAGTTGCTGATTAGTTGTTGATCAGTAGTTTCTGATTAGTTGTTGATAAGTTTTTGTGATTTCTTTTACTCGACGGTTTTCGTTATAAATAAAATTACTCTGAATAAATAAAAAAACTAGCAAAGCTTCGTGGCGGTTAATATGTGGCAGTTTGTTATCTCTTAGCCTTTTATCTTTTGTTTTGTTCCTGGCATTTAAAGACTTTGATACTTATATTATTCATAAAGTCTTTTTTTTTAAAAAAAATCTTTGTGAAGGTCGGAAACCATACGTATTAATTGCTTTGATATTTCATAGACTTTCACTTCTAAAAACTTTTTACTTATCTGCGGCATTCTTCTAGGAAAACAATAGTAATTTTTAGGTATAACGACTATTGAAGCAAAAAAAATAAAATGGGAAAAAATTATAGAAGAAAAACAATTTCATATATAAATATTTCTTTTTTTAGTTTTTCCTTTTTAGAAGTTTTTTGGCAGTCTCTATTTTTGGTAGATTATATATCGAGAGTGCTTTAGATGTCTTCCCCTATTGTATTTCTAACTTTCCAAGGCCTTTTCTACTCGTTCTTACCCCCAACGACTTTGTTTACTGAATGGTAAACTCCCTGCCACGTATAGAAGTAACAAACTCAAATTTATTTTAACGTACTATGTTTTTTGGCCTCTGAGAAAATCCTTAGTGAAGATTCAGACGCGAAAAAAACATAGAGGAAAAGCCGACGAGAAGTAAGACTCTCTTAATTTTGAATTCAGGGAAAATGTGAGCATAACGAAATTTTCATTTTAACCAAAGTCTTATTATGCAGAAACTTCTTGCCGAGTTTTCTTCTGTTACCACTTTTTTTCCCCTACCCGAGGAAAAGCTAAAAACTTTTGTTACAGCGTTGTTGCTTCTTATAGAGATTGTATATTTATATTCTATAGGTTGTGTATAGATTTTAAGAGATAGAAAACTTTTTCTTCCAATGCTTTTAATGCTTTTACTCATTTTTTTTGGTAGTGTGGCCTCTATGGTGAAAAAAAAGTTAGTTTTTTTTTGGTAAAAGTTTTAAAAAGATTTAATCTTACAGGAAATGTTGGGATATAGAATATATTGAATATTTTTAGGTTCTTTAAATTTTTGAAGTTTTTGAAAACTATTTGTGGTGATTCTTGATTTTGAATGTCTACAAATTATATAAATAAATTAGGAAAAGTTCTAGTTGAAAATTTTTAAATGTATTCCTTGATATTAAGTTTATTTTAGCGAATTTTCGAAGAAAATTAAGCTATTGCAATGTTCAAAATTTTTGTAATAAAAATGTTTGAATTTTTTTTTTTTTTCATGGAAATCTGTTTTAGACCATTCTGAATCGGTCCCTAAATTTTAACACTTTTTTTATGTATGTATGTGTATATGTATATATGTATGTATGTATGTATGTATGTATGTATGTATGTATATATGTGTCACATACATGTGTATATGTTTTTCCAGGCGATAATCTTCCCTTAGGATGCACTTTAAAATTTCAAACAAACTTTAAAATGTCAATAATATCAAAAGAAAGGATGAGTTCGTTGGCCAGCATTTTTGGTGTTCATTTAGGGGTCAAACTTTGACCATTTAGGGTCAAAAATAGCATAAAAAATGTTTTTCCCATTTTACTACCCCCCTTTTAAATGAAAATATGACAAAATTGTACATAACAACAATTACTGTACTCTTAAAGAGTTTTCCAACGATGTGCATCTAGAAGGGTTAATACTATTTGACTGTTGTACCCCGTACCCGTGTGTACCAAATTTTTTTTTGATTTCATCCATCCAAATTCCAAACCAAAATTTTCCTATATTATCATAAGCCAATAATACGCAGATTTCTTTGAAATTTCGCACATTAAGTCATGGTGCATGACTGGACTTTTTTTTGTAATAAAATCAAATAAATTTGAACAAATTTAATTGAGTAATAAAAGTTGAATATATAAAAAAATAAAATTGAGCTAACCACGGAAGATATTAATGGCTATTATTTGTTATTGAAAATTATTATTATTTTTTTTTTTTTTAAGAATTTATAAGAATTCGAAGGACTTAGTGTGACCATATTAGCTCTAGTTTAGTTTTTATTTTGGAACAAAGTTCGTTATTGCACGTTACAGCGCTTAGAACATAGGAGTGAATCCGAAAGAAAATTAAGTCACAAAACCGATCACGAAATCGACCGCTGGCGATAACTTGAGTAAAAAATTACTGAATTAGTTGAAATTTGATACACATGTTTTTTTTACCAATGCCCAATACGAGTTTGATCAACAACGTTATCCGCCGAAGCGTTTACGCGCAAAGCTTGCATAATGTTATTCATTAAATGTTAAATTGCAATTTTAGGATGAAAAAAAAATTCTAACCTCATCTATAACCTATTCAATGATTTCATTAAAATTTCAACCTGATACAAGCAGAAGTTTTTGTATAGTTAAGTAATATATTTTATAACATTTTTAATGGTGTAGGCAGGGGCGTGGGCGATGAAATATCCCTATTCCCTCACTACTTGGCGATATACTACAATCATCCTCTTTAACTATAAACTCATCATGATTAACAATTTTCTCAATATTCAATACATATTTGCTGTTTGCTTCAATCACAAAAAATACTTTTATTTTAATGTTGCCTTACCTCTGCTAAGTACAAATAGTTGTTAGTTTTAATTTTATCTCTTTTTCAACTCCGCCTTGTATAAGTAGTTAGCAGTGTAGTTTTATAATTAATATTTAATAAAAATCGTTAGAAACTTTGTCCCTAACGGGTGACCCACGATTCCACACTTATTATTATTATTTGTAGATGTATTGGTACAAAGAGTGGAAAACTTTGTTGTTGTACGGAGGTCATCCGAGGTTCCAACGATATTTTATCAGTCTTGCTTTTTTTTTTTGCTGCATAATCGATAACTGCATTATTTAAATTCATCACTCCCTTCTTTTTCATATTAAGGCTTTATCGGCAATATAATAAGAAAGCTCTTTAAAAGTCTTTACCTTCTAGTCTCTAGATCAGTGGCTGTATTAGTATGCAAACAGTGTTACCCCTAATACCCATCTCTTATAATAGTAAAATTATGCCAAAAAATGTCTATTCTTGGCATAGAATCGACTTTTTCAAGATTACTTCACATTTTGTCTACATATATTTAAGATCCAAACAAATTGATGGTCCACAGACTATACTTCAATAATAAAGAATAAAAATATGCTGCTGCATAAAATATAAATAAAGTTTCTGTTGAACTACAGTGCACCGTGCCCTTTCTGATAACACGTTATCTCACTATCGAACTCTTTCGAGACTTTTTATATCGATATATATATATTGTACACAAGAGGAGTCCATAAGTCAATTTAATTTAACAAATCGGACGAGTTTGTTAATTCAACATAATCGGCTCAGCTGTTTCTAGATGGCGGTAAAAAATTTGTTTTAGCTATAAATTATGAACCGTTTGTTATAATCACTTAAAGGGCCTTTAAATGATTTAATTTAAAACGGCAAGGCAAATAGTTTGTAGGGTAGAGAAAGCTTGGTTAGAACCCTGTTCCACCCACCTCCTGTCTCTCTGGGACTAGGTCTCTACTTCTTTAGACGTAACTCTTCCCTGCGGGGTAGAGCAACCTACTCTAGCGCCATCTCGCCTTCGCGCATTGTACCTACGATACAGTCTATCTGCGATTCTACTAGACAAATTTTCTGTTAATAATCTATCTATATTATTAAAAAAGTTGTGTAAACAAACGAGTTCAGTAAGAGTGATATACAAAACTGTGTGAAAGAGCGAGTTAGGAGAGAAGCGGTGTAGTCCGGGGGGAAAAGAGGGAGCTTGAGAGTGCCATACTAAACTGTGAGTAGACAGAGTGAGGGAGATTAGGAGGGTAAGGGAGACGTGAGAGTAGGTATATAAGAAAGTTAGAGAGACAAGAAAAGGGATAGCAGTGGGCATACCCCCACTACCTCAGCCGCTCTTCTACACTATACTCACGCATCTTCACCTCACCCTTATCATTCCATAACTATGCACACACCTTGCAAAAAAATCAATCGCTAAATCAATCTTTCTCAGGACTTTCTCAACAGTCCTTTTCAGTACTGAAAAGGCTACAATGCACCGTGCCCTTTCCGATAACACGTTATCTCACTATCGAACTCTTTCGAGACTTTTTATATCGATATGTATATTGTACACAAAAGATGTTCATAAATCAATTTAATTTAACAAATCGGACGAGTTTGCGTTAGATAACGTGGTATTTTACAGCACGTGTTTTTGTCATTTTTAAAAAGAAACATGAGATCAATTTTAATGCTTCTCTCTAGAGTGCCTCCACGTGGCCGCCCAGCGGCCGCTTTTCGGGGGTTGACGAGCGAAGCGAGTAGAGGGCGGAGCCCCCTAGTTTTCATTATAATTATATTATACGTCTCTATATGACGTTATCGACGCAAGTATTTTCGATACACCAATAATTATATGGTTTTATTATGTTCCACTATGAGATACAAATATTGTAATTTATAGTTGACCCTCTACAAAATCAGCCATCAGTCTGAAATTTGGCAGCAAAACAAGTATCGTAGGAAATTTATAACAAATCGGTCATTAGAAGTAGGTATTGGGTCACTTGGGACGGATGCAAAACCCGCAATACACTTTACCAACGAGTCGAATTAGTAACACTAGCAAGTAAACTCTAGACCTCTACCATCGGATACCAGACCCGCATAACTCGACCATAATTAATTATATTAATTAAATTAACTAATTATTTTAACTAAATTAATTAATTTTATTAATAATTACCATTATCTACCAAACATTTCCCTAACCCGGTCCGATGGATTCCTACATATTATTGTTTTAATTTAAGGTTAATATTATTTATTTTTAATTTGATTTCTGGTATTGTATTATATTTAGATAAAAATATCATTTTATTTTTTTTTTACTGACAAAAATTATATTTTTGTTTATATTTTAGTACTTTATTTTTAGTTGAGTACAGAGAATTATTAACTTGGAACTCTGTTTTCTCTATATAATCTTAAGACGCAACCTCAAGATTAATATATTGTTGATATCTGGTAAACAATTAATTAATAAAGAGTAATTCGGGATCGAATCGGGTAATTCCTTTTCTAAGGACATAGGGTTTAGAGAAATAGAAATATATTTTTACAGTTTTATACATACACACCCGACTTAAGTCCTTAATAATTATATTATATTGCGTTATCCTCTTAATGTAGAGTTTACAATAAAATCCCTACTACTTTAAAAATACAAACAGAATGAGCATTAGTGTTACATATAGAACATTGAAAACTGTAAAATAATTATACTTAAAAAACTTTTCTTAATAAACAAACTTTTTCTAATCAACCTGCTATAACAATATTTCGTGTAAGTTAACCCATATTATAACATGGCAAGCTCAAATAAACAATGCAACTACTTTGTACCTCAATTTAGCATGTACTAATTGATTCTATCCAATAATTGACACTATGCAATAAACGAACACCTTAATGTACAATAATTGTCTCTGTCCAACAAGCGAACACCTTAATATCCAATAATTGACAATGTAAAAGAAAGGGTACTGGCCAATAATTGAGACCATCCATGAAGCGATCATCTAAATTTCCAATAATTGACTCTACCCAATAAAACGAACACCTTAATACGCAATAATCGAAACTGTAAAAAAAGGATAGGTACTGTCCAACAAACATACACCTTAATGTCCAATAATTGACTCTGCCCAATAAAACGAACACCTTAATACAAGCGAGCACCTTAATATCCAATAATTGATTCTGTACAATAAGCGAACACATTAATGCCCAATATTTAAAGGTCACTATAGGTACACCTCTAACACACACAGACCCCACTAAAGGTACACCTCTAATACAAACAAACCGAAAGGTACACGTTTAACACATATAGATCCTGTGTTGGTACACTTATAACACAAACAAACCGAAAGGTACACCTCGTGGTGGTGGTACACAACCAATTAACATACAGACTAGTAATGGTAAACATCTAAAACAAACCCAAAGGTACACCTCTAACACATACTAACCCACTTAAGGTACACCGTTTAACACATACAGACTAGTAATACTACACCTCTAACACANACGGCACAGCTTTTTTACAGGTATCTCTCAACAAGATGGTGGACCAGGATATTCGAAAAAGGACCGGGAGATTTGAATAAAATAAAATTGGAGATTGGGGTGGGCGTGGCCTCGAGGAGTGGGGGTATGACGTAGGGGGTCAGGAGTGGAGGTCGGCCCAAGTGACCCAATACCTACTATCAGATTAAGAAAAAAAACATTTTTAGCCGATAAATTAGTGAATTCCGATATTTACGAGTAGGTATATGGAGAATATATGGAGAAATTTAGGCTATAAAATTCGAAAAGATAATTTAATTTCAGAAATGAAACAACGACTAACACACACAGCTAAGTGCAAGATTTTACGTGATGAAGACAAAATAATAATAAAAAGAAACGTATAAAATATATACATATATAATTGCTTCCGAATTTGGAATTTTTAGAATAATTGGAATTTTGGTTGGGAGAAAATGTAACTTCATCTATTCAATGAGACGAAAATTTTTTTTCAAATACAATTTTTTAGTTAAACGAACAGCGACTCTATGAATATGAAGTGTTAAAGATCCCTAAAACTATTTAATAGTTTTTACAGAATAAACAATATAACAATAATGTTAATATAATAAAGTAGGTACATGATAGGATGCGAGGAAGCTATGTGCCACATTAATTGGCAGTATTTTTTTTTTTTTTGCTTCCGAGCTTACCGAAGATAACGGGCGCATTGGGTTCACTTTCGGTATTTGTCTGCACGACCTGTCTGAAACGTGTGACAATAGCCATAGTAAAAGTAGACATATTTTGATGAAATTTGGTTGACATGATCATTTTACTAATGGCCAGGACAAGTTCGTTGGACAACGTTATCGGCTCAAGCGTTGGCGCGCACCGCACGCGTAAACGTGAACTTCAAATTCGCTATCACACATTGGAGAAAAACACAGTCGATGATCTTCAAATTTAAAATTAGAATTTTAGGTCGTGAATAAAATCTAACTTTAATCTATTTAATGAGACAAACTTTTTTTTAAGTACTATTTTTTTAATAAAACCAACAGCGACACCGCTATGAAGTGTTAAAGATGGCTAAAACTATTAATAGATTTTATTATAGAGAACGAGGGGATGAAGATAGACGAGGGGAATAGGAGGAAAAAAATATTTAATTTAAAGTTTTATGATTAATTATTTTTAAAATGACCTTAAGATAATTATTGTTAAGACACGTGCCTATTTCCTTACTTTATTTTTCATAGTTTTAGAGAATAAGCTAAAATTTTACCTTGGTAATATTCAGCTTTGTAATCATGATTTCGCTTTTCGCTAATTCACTTTTGAAGCATAATTTTTAATGCATTTTTTTTAATGATTTCCTGTTGTCCTAAATTATAAAATGGAACTGAAATTCCTTTTTTCCGTATTAAATTTCCTTCTATACTTTTTTTTACTCGCAACTCAGTTATATTTTTTATTAATTAGTGAGAGAGGTAATGGCATTAACTGACAGCTTTAGTTCAAACATTTTACTGTAACATGATACAACACTTCTATTATTATTTATTACTTTACTCGAGATAAAATATTTTTTATTTTATATTATAATATATTATGTTTACGATGAGTTTTGAAAAAAGCTTTGTATAAATATTTCTATAGTAGTCATTGTTAAGCTTTTTCATTCCCATTTTCCATTCCCCTAGTAGTTTTTATTTTATTATTTTTTTTTTTTTACTTTATACATTATAACTTTTATATAAATAGAATCCACTGACTCACTAAATTATCACTACACTATCTCCAACCATTGGATCTATGAATATAAAGTTTTGAAGGTAGATTTCTCTCGGCAAAAAAGTGCCAATTTTTCCCCCAAAAAAGTTCTAGAAAGTTGGAGATGGTTCGCGGTGGTTTTGGATTTTGGAGCTTAAAGTTGGGTCAGATATTAAGAGGTTTTTAGATGTGTTAAGAGTTGGTTAGAGCCATCTCGATCTACCCTTAACCACCTCCAATTACCTCGAACCAAATTCAGAAAATTTCAAAAATAAAAAAAATAAAAAAATAGAAAACATAATAAATAATGAATGGTGGTGGTTCGAGGTGGTTAGAGCCACACCAACTACCTCTTACTATCTCGAACTACTTCTAACCGCATTGAAAATATCCAAAATATATATAAACATATTGAAAATATCCATTGGTAGATCGAGGTTGTTAGATGTTGTTGAAGGATATGAAGTTGTTGGTGGTTAGAGATGGTTGAATGTGGTTCGAGGTGGTTAGAGCCACACCAACCACTTCAAACCATCTCAATCCACCTCGAACTACCTCCAACCATCTGGAACAAATCCATTTCAAGAGAGGATTTTTTTTGTAAAATTTGATCCCTTAGTAGTAGTAAAAGAGGCATAGTGACGAAAGAAGAGGAATTAATTTGAGACTGATTTTCTGAAGTTAGGAAGTATGTATATTTATCTTTTCAACGCAGGATATCAACCCAGGGATGAGACGATACTCTGGGACGGGATGTAGAGGGAAGAATCTCTACTTTTCCCAAAATTTTAATAATCAAAAATGTTTAGAAAGATAAAAATGTTATAGCACAGAAATTTTATTTTAAGATTTTGATAGATTGACTTAATTCAAAGTCTCTACATAGCAAAGATGTTTGTAAAACATTTCATTGAACAAAGTGTTTATTGATTTATAAGTTATATTCACTGGCATAAATTCATGTTTGAGATTTCACTATTTTTAAAGTCCACCTCTGTTTTCAAAATTAAAATTCTATGTAAATTTTTTTATTTTTTTTTATTGATTAAAAATCTTGTGATTGTATTATTAGGATTTAATCGAAATTTTTTAATTTATTTAAAATCTGAATGGTTTTGCTACTAATTAAACTTTAATTATCAATTGGCTTATTTTATTGGCTCGTCGAGTAATTTTCGTTTTTAATTTTACTTCATCTTGTTTTAATTAGTTTAATCGTTTTGGAAATTCTAGTTAATTTAATAAATTCCAATAAACATTTTTGGTAATATAAATGGATTAAAGGTCCAAGTGGTTCTTTTATACCTCTATATGTACTTTTTTTTCTGTTTAAATGATTTTAAATGGGTTCGATTCTGTTTTATTGATTTTTTCATAAATTAATTTTTAAATCTAGACACTACTCTAAATAATATTAAAAAAAAAACTATCGTTATTAATTGCAATTACTAATATAGACCAAACCTCACAATATCCCAAAAAATAGTATAATCTAGAAACACAAATTATGTGTAGAAAAAAATTTTCTAAATAATAAACAAAACTTTTTGATTGGCATAAATTTGATTTTCACAAACTTTTATAATGTAAATATACATTTTAATACATAATTAAATAGATTTGAGGGCTGGATAGGGCGTCCAGACACAGTTTAAAAAAATAGAGCTATAATTTATTTTTTTCATTATTTCGCTTCGGAGTATGATTTTTCTGAAAATGTATGCATCATTTTGTCAAAATCGGTCCTGTAATTTAGGCTTCTGTCGTTTGCATTGACGTCAGACGAAAGACAAACATTAAAAAAAAAACTTTTTTGGAATCAAAACATGTAAAATCTATAAAAATTTCAAAATCGAATTTTCGCGTATCACAATACTTTCTCTTTAATATGAGAAAGTAAAAATTGTGTTATGTTTAATAAACGAATTTAAGTTATCGTCAAATAATATAATTTGAATTTCTATATTTTCTATTAATTAAAGGTGTCTATAACAATAACTGTAACTAATGTCTAAATAACATCATTAGTTATATGATTAATTTGTCTAAAACTTAAATAATAAAAAATAATAAAACTTACCTGATTCTAATATTCTTTATAATTATAGTCCAAGCAACCCAGTCTCTAACGATATCTTGGCCCGAAATATTTCTCTTTTGTATTAAAAAGTTTTTAAATGAAAAATACGATTCCTAGCCGGCTTGGTTTCTGGAAATTAAGTTTTCCCAACAGGCTTTCTACCCCTCGGTTAAATTAATTTCTTGGGGCCGATATTTTCATAGGGTGAAGATTTAAGGAGGCGATTAAAACCCTTTAACGCTACAGAAATAATTAAGTCTTTCTTCGGACTAACAAATAAAGAGAATAAAATAAATCTAAAGTTCCCTTCTTGTCCCTATTAATTCTATTAGTTTAAATAACAAACTTTCCCGACAATACGTCCCCATGGCTTTCTTTTTTGTTTTCCCCGCACAAATGATTATTTATTAGACTAATTATTGAACAAATCATAATAATGTTACAGAACTTTTTATTATTAGGCATGCTTATTCTAATTATTTTTAGTTTCAAATTAAAATTTATAATAGGCTGCTACATGCTGAAAAAAAAAATGGATAAAGTTTGTTAATATCAATGTTAAGATCGTGAAGTAAGCCTATCAAGATCCAGGCTTACTTCCTAACATGAAAGAGTACTTAATTCAATTAATCTCAAATAAGTAAGTAGTACGAAGGAAATTAAAGAATAAAACCATGTTATTTTCTGTTAATAATATGTTATCTGTTATTTCATCCAATATAATATGTTAAAATTATTATTTTAACTTGTTATTGTATAAAGGTATACCATACACCAATGTTTGCGTAAACATTTTGACCCTTGGTAGTTTGATGTTTGTGCAAACATGATGTTTGACGAGTATGACCTAAATTTGCCCGATATCAGGTTTGTGCAAACATCATCAAAAGGTTTGATCGTGTATGGGATCCTTAAATAATCTGATGAAATAACTAATGCTCCCATTTTTGTTTCCAACCATATCCTTCATAATGACCTAAAAATACCCTTTGTTTCTGACCTAGCCACCTCCAGATAACAATTCTTTCATGATTCCATATGCTATTATCCTAATCCTTAAGTTCAAAACCTATCTTCCAATCATATTTCTGGAAATATGATTGTTAATTCCAATCATATTTCTAGAAATATGATTGTTAATTCCAATCATATTTCTAGAAATATGATTGTTAAAAGTGACCTCTTGATTTATTAATTAAAGAATTAGAAAAAAATTACAACAGTAAAAATCAAAAACTTTATGTACGCATACACAATTAGATTACGTTTAATACTCATGTCACTGACAGACTTATTGATAGCTGAGCGAAAGCCTTAAGACCCACGGTCACACTGGCTCCCCATATCGAGCCTAGTATGTTCCCCTCGACTCGAGGTATAACACACTTCGAGTTAAGCTCGCCAAGTTAACAGGTCTTAAGCCACGTGTTACTAGCTTAAGTGCAAATACTTAACTGTCGTAGATTTTATTATGATAAAGTAAATAAATAAATAATTTGGTATATTTTATGCAAAACTCTTGTTCGGAATAGAGTTTTGTTTTTACTTTATAAATGTTTGAAAAGGCTTGTGCAATTTTTTCCCCCCGGCCGTAAATGCTTTATCGACCGGCATTCGTTAAGCGTCTACCTAATGTTTTAATTGCCTACTTATGTCTCCTGCCAAGTGTCAAATTAAAATTTATAAAAGTAAAATATATATAAGCTTTGCTTTTTACATCTATGTAAATATACGAGGTTGTGCCAATGCTGATTTTTTTAAAGGAAAGCATATTTGTCTCGTTTAATTTTTTTTCTCGGCATTCGTGTAATATTTAGTAGTAAGAATGAAAGCTTAAAAATAAGACAAAAACATATTGTAGGTACTAGAAGGCATTTAAATATCAGTGAAGTAGGTAGATATACTAGTGTGAGCATTTTACTTGAGTAGAAAGAGTTATTAGGCAAAGTACTTCTTTGAAAGAGTTATTTATGCTTCTATTAACAAGCAATTTCGCCTTCTTGAAACTTAAGTCTTAGATAATAGTAGACGCTGTGTTACAGTGTTTTGTTAAAAAGTTTCCCAAATGATCGACTCTTAACTAAGACAAGCTGCAATAAGTTGATAATGCAGTCTAAAGTAAAGAAGCAATAATAGGGAGTAGAACAAAGAATTGATTAAATTTATCTGATGTACGTTCGTTTAATATTGTGTGTTTTTCACGTTGGTGCAGGTGTGGTTAAAATGATGAAAAATTATTATGTTGGAGGTCACGTTATGACGTAGGAGGAAACGTCGGTTGGATGTATGATACGCCTAGACGATGTAAGGGCTGGAGGTTAACAATATAGATATGTACGTGATAGTTATATCAATATGCATGGTAAGTTGTGCATATTTGTACCTCAGCCTTGTAGACGTTGGTAGTACGTACCAGTATGTGTATAAGAGTGCTTAGTATGCATAGGGAGACTTTTCGGTAAAGGAGTAGGGAGAAGGTAAAAAGGGCAGAGTACCGTGGTAAGCAGCTTTATTTCACGGTATCTCTCGGAGATAGGGAGCCCTTTATCGTACCGAGCTGGAATTTTACTATAGGACCGGTCCTTCTACTCCCTCAAAACCAAAAGAGAAGGGAACTCGCACGAAGAAATACGACAGTCGGGGTCGGGAAACCTTCCGACGATAAACATAGTCTGCATTCTACATTATAAACTATACTGAAAATCATAAACATTTAGAGACAAACCTTGAAACAATAGTTTCTCTCTAAGTTGTTGTGTTCAACATGCAAATTATTTAACTTGTAATATCTTCAGGAAAGCTTTGACTCATTTTATATAATTTACTGGTAGCTTTTAGTTTTAGACAAACTTAATTCGCTTCAAACACCGTTCTTCAGCTAATTCAATTTAATTTATCTCCGGGTAACAATTGTGTTAAGGATCGTCCTAATTTTAGTATATAATAACTACGACTAGATTTAATTAGGGTAAAGTGGTATGAATGAATTTATTAATTACGTTTAAATTGATTTAAGGATTAAATTGTCTGGCATTGTTATTCGGTTATTTATTAGATTTAAATTAATACAAATGGTTATAAGTAACTATGAGATAGATTGATCTATAGGGTTGTGTAATATTATTGTGCGTTTCGTATAAAGTTTCACAACCTGGAATTCGTTTATTCAATTAAAGGAAGTATTTCAAATGCTAATTAAATCGATTTTACCTTTCAAAAGTCTAGAGAATATAGTATATTTTAAGAGTATATGGTATGTTTTGTATGATGTATATATGTTTCAGAGTATAATTTGTACATCATCCGATGACCCAAAAAAAATCCATTAGCAGACCAAATTTGGTACTTGACTTGTTAGGCATTCGTTAACAAAATAGATTTTATGTTTCCAATATACTCGTATTTATCAACAGTCTATTGATAGAGATTTTAATGGTAACAAGGGTAGCTATACCTACTTATGGCATCTATTTATTTCCCAAAGTAACAGAATCAGTTCAATGGTTCTGAAGAACCAAATTTTTGTGTGTATCGTTAAATTTAAAATTTCCCTTAACTAAAATAGATTTGAAAAGAACATTAAATCTAGATCTACTGAGGTAACACGAGTCTTAGATTTTGTGAACTATGTTAGAATCTATTACAAGAATCATTATCATGGGAGTAGCACATAATGAGAGTCAGTTGCTCACGATGAGAGTCAGTTGCTCACGATGAGAGTCAGTTGCTCATGATGAGAGTCAGTTGCTCATGATGAGAGTCAGTTGCTCATGATGAGAGTCAGTTGCTCATGATGAGAGTCAGTTGAATCATCATCTTGAAAGTTGTCTTAATCATCTTAAAGATCTATTAAAATTGATTAAATTTGGCTGTGAAAACACTATAGACTCAAGGAACATAGTTGGTCTCTCTCTGTCATAGCAAAGAATAGATTAAAATACCGAATCGACATGTTTATCTGTTTTATCCCCTTTATCTTGTTAATAATATTAATAATAATAAAAAAAACAACCATTAATCAACTGTATTACTAGATTAACTTAGGTAAACTTTTTAAATCAATTTCTTGGACGGGCGTTCATTATTAATGCAATAAATCTTCTGATCTAACCTACAGTGCACATTATGTTTTTCTTTAGTTCTTTTCACTGTATCAATTTTGTAAAACAATATTTCAAGAGCTCTGTTTTCTCGGGATTCTCTTTACTGGGATTATCTTCTTTAACTAATTCAATTAAGTACAATTGTAACTTGAAGTAGTTAAAAGAATGTCTAAATTTCCAGTTAGATTTGCATAACGTGTCTGGCTCTAGGGAACCAGACTCTCTGGAGAGTACCGTGGAAATAAGCCCGTTTTTTTTATGATTCCACAGATAATGTACTTCCTTTTTTTATCCTCTAATTAAAACAACTCGTCTAATTTGAATAATTAAGTTTTTTTTTTAATTTCACTCTTTTGAATCTTTACAGAGATATTTGCATTTAAGTTTCTTTTTTCACAATTTCCATATTTTAACTGTCTGAGTGGAACAAATTTTATTAACTTTAATTTTTTATTGTCCCTAGATAAAAAGCATTCTAGGCTAATTGCAATTTATCAAGTATAATGACCACTAAGTAGATTAAAAATATATATATTTTTTAGTGGTTCAATTCTGTTAATTTATTATGTATAAAATAAATTAAGGGAAAATTTGTGTCGCCAATAGCGAGCTAACTTAAACATTTAAATATTTCTAGCAGATAGTTTACAAGTAATTAAATTATTATTTAGTAAGTAGTCCAGTTTGATCCTTGTATTATTATTCTTATTAATAATTTGGCGTTAAGGAAAAATTATAAGCTCTCTTTCGGTACTTTTGACATTTTTATGTTTAGGCTTGTGATACATACCTCGAAAAGCGTTATGTTACCCGAATGTGGAAGATATAGGATCAAGGTTTTAGGAATGTATAGGAGCTGTACACTGTACAGCGCTGTACACTGTACAAGGAGAATAGAAAGAGGTAGGAGCTAACTGCACTCGTTTACATCGCCACTTAGGATTCGGCTGAGTTATGATTATGAATGATTGGTTCGTTCAAGGACACCCTCTCCTCCATCCCTATCACACTCCGTCCCAAGATGTGTTAAAAATACATATACTTATACTACAGTGTAGTATATTCTACACATCTTGTCTCCGTCCATCATTCCGTCTGGCCCTTAGCCCTTTAATACTCTTGACTCTTGATAATACTCAATACTTTACTAATACCCCCCCCCCCCCAACTACAACTTCTGTTCAACTGCTCTGATTTGCATCGGAGAAACGCCATAACTCTTAGAAATTTATTCAAAAAAAAATATTTTTTGCTTTATTATATTTTATTTTTGTTGTGGGTACTATAGTTTTTTGCATTTATTATGAAAATATGGGTGACGAAGCTAAAAGATTACTTCCTAATAAACTGAAAAAGAAGAAAAGTATGTACTTTTTTTGATCGTCCTCAACATATGTTCGATTAAATTCCTAATTTACAAACGCAAAAATCTGCACGGTCAATTTTTTTTTACATTTTCATGTCTATACTTTGGCACATAAACTCAATAAGCTTTACCGAAAAATGACACGAAAAAGCGTTGCATAAAAATGTCTCACTGTCTTGCAGACTCGTATGCAAGCAATTTTTTTCGGTATTTCCATCTCTCTTTAGGTCATTTTTAAGCTGAAAACCATATCTATTGTTAGTAACTACAATAAATGTGTTATATTTTATAAATTTTGCTTAAATTGCTGGGTTTTTCGACGAGGAAAACACCATGATTTGATTAAAACTGTTAACTAATGTTTTTAACATTTACACGATTCTATGAGTTTTCAAAATCGTTTTGAAAACAGTTTTGGTTGCAAACCGAAAGTGAACTCCTCACGGGAACCCATGAGGAGATTCCAAAACAATTTCAAAACTATAAACTCCCAGACTAGTTGTATTAGTCAGGTTATCCCTGCACATCATACCTATTGCGCATGTCTCAATTCTGTTTTCACTTCAATACCCGTTTCCATGCTGTGTTTTTTTAAAGATTTTAAATACAAAAACGAAAGTTTTTGTTGTGACCTTGAACTCAAAGTTTTGAAATCACCGTTTCCATGGGGTTTTGAATACCCAACCCGTTTTGGATACTCATGAAAATTTAGTAATAGTTAGAAAAATATGATTGAGTAATTTTCCAGTCAGGTACAATACAAAATGCATTTATAAAATGCAATTGAAGTATTATTACGTTAAGAAAATAACAAATTTACTGCAGTTACAATAAATATGGTTTTGAGCTTCAACATAATCAAAATAGGGGTTGAAATACCGCAACAGCGAGCCAAAAAAGACTCAAAAATATAATTTACACTTTTAGTGAATTAATCAAATCTTTCCCTCACATGTGTATTTCCTTTATTCAATTAATAATTAACTTCTGATCGAAAGTAGAAAAGTAATATTGGCTAGTGTACTGTCAAACCTGTATTGCAAATAAAATTCGACTTTTCCAATAAATGTCCTTATATTAAATAATAAATATATGTGCTAGTCTCTATTAGTAATCATTATGGCTCTTATTGTTTATCACAATAAGAGCCTTATTAGTTTATCACAATGATTTTTAATAATAATAATATTTATGAAACAAAACGAGTTAGTTATCAAGATTTCAAAGATCCTTTATTAGTTTTATAAAACCTAGGCGGAAGTGGAAAAAACTAAAAAAAAAAGAAGAAGAAAAAAAAGAAGAAGAAGGAATAGAAAGAAAAAGAAACCTAATCTCATTTAGGTTTCCAGTGAAAGTACAATGAAGAACAGCTTAATTCTAAGGAATGAGAAGTAAGGGAATTCCCCTTTTCTTTGCTCCTTTAAAAGTAACAAGTATTAAGGTCATGATTTCTTGAGAGAATCAGGCTCCGCTTGAATAGGTTTTATGGTTTGGCATCAAAGTTTCCCTGAACCTACGAAGTCAACAAGATTACTAACAGAGGAATCATTTGAAGCATAGAAACGAACTCAGGGTTAAATCATAGCGAACAATGACTTCACACCTCCGTGAAATGAGCTTCTCTTGTCTTATACTGTTTAACACAAAGTAGAGATACAAGGCGAGCTCTGATACAACGCTTTAACATTGTTACGCAAGTTCAATTGGAAGTGAGGCAACTTTACAATGGCATTACTTTTTCAAAACCTATAGACATGTATGTATTTGAGAGAATGTCTAAGCCTTTTTGATATCATCAACATTACAGTAATTATATTAATGTTCGTGAGAGTTTTACTTTAATTTAAAAGCAGTGAAAAAGAAAGTAAATCCTTTATTTAGAAAAAGTTCCTCTTAAAAAATAAGTTATGTTTAATAATATTTTTAATTTAAGCATTCTATGGCTGATATTTTCTCTTTAATGGAAATTGATTGCATATTTGTTTTTTTTTTTGTTTTTTTATCAATTGAAACAATTCATTAATGAAGGTCGCTATTGCTTATTTTAAAAATTGTATTCTAGCCAAAAAAAATCTTAAATTTAAAAATGAAATTAAAGATAGAACTGACACTTTGGTATCTGGTTTTTCATTCTTTTTTCCTTCATCTTTAAATTTTCCGAATGATTAGTAGAAAAGAGATGAAATGAATAGGGATTTTTTAAAAAAGCATATCTTGCCAGTTTTGAGATTATTCTTGCTCGGCTCTCGTAACTGTGAGTTTTCTTTCGTTTCTTATTATGGCTCTAAATTGAACTTTCTTCTTCTTTTCGTGCTTTATTTTCCAATCTCCACCCTTCCAAAGTGGGATATGAAAAATTTTCCGATCTATTAGGCAGGGATGTCTCCTTTTTATTTCTTTTTTTCTTTTCCATCGTTTTTATTAGTTTTTTTTCTCTCTATTTCATTTTCATTTCATCTTTCTCTTTTTTTATCATTGTGATATATTTCATTTTGTTCACCACTTTAAAATTATATATATGTGGTGTGTGGATGTATGAGTACAAAACAAGTTTAAAACATCGGTTCGACACAATTTAGGCAAACTTTCTCATATATGAGTTCCTAACGACTTAGCCTAGCGTTTTCCATTTCTTTTAGTTCGAGTTTTCGTATAGTTACATTTAATTATTATTGAACATTTTATTAAAATTTAACATAACAGTTATCTCGGAGAGAATCGAACCCGGCCTTTCTCCGACCGCGTTTACTAGATTTTTCCCGTGAAAACGGCTAATATTGTTAGATTTTATGCTAAATTCGTCAAAATTTGGTCACTTCAAGCTCCAAGCGTCTTCTCACACGCCAGTCAGACAGAATTTTTTTTAAAC
The DNA here is from genome assembly GCA_001010745.2 of Gerris buenoi. Taxonomy (NCBI): domain Eukaryota; kingdom Metazoa; phylum Arthropoda; class Insecta; order Hemiptera; family Gerridae; genus Gerris; species Gerris buenoi. The sequence continues at coordinate 198,811 of KZ652243.1, forward strand.
ACCCTCTTTGTGTGCAAACGCGTGAAACCTTAACAACTGAGCTAATAGAAAAACCATACCCTCAAGTGAAATGAAAAAATAAATTTTAGCTCCGAATGTGAGCTGAAAAAACTTAAAAAAAAAATCTTGAAAACAGTTCTGACGATTTAGTTTGATTAAAATATTTTAAAATGTAAATGTAGTCCATTTAAAAACAAATCTAACAATATAAGCTCGTTTCGAAAAAAATCTAGTTCCTGCAAAATAGATTTAACCGCGGACGGAGAGGCCGGGTTCGATTCCATGTCAAGGAGAAGTTATTTATTATCATAAATTTTCTATTTTCATGATATATTTTTATATGTTCAATAATAAAAATGAACCTACGAAAACTCGAAAAATAATAACTGAAAGGCACTGGGCTAAGTAATTATGAACTAATATAACATAAAGTTTGTCTGAGTTGCCTTAGACTGATTTTTTTTGTAAAACAAAATATGGGACCAATAATGGAACTGTTGAGTTGAGGATTATTGTGATTCATGTTTTCTAATTATGTGGAACGATTAGAATTATTTGTTGTGATGCTGAACAAAAACTCTTATTTTAGCGTTCTGTTGTTTTTCCAATTCTAGGCTACTTTTCTATTTTTTTTTTCTATACTATTAATAATAAGGGTAGGTTACTCATGAGTTCCTTCTGTTAGATTTAGTTTTATTTCAGAGCGGTTTTTCACTTAAACCAAACTTTTTATTTATTTGTTTTAATTGCTGAATTTAGATTAACTTACCTACATTACTCTGATTTCTCATTTAATTAAAACCCTTCAATTGTGATTTAGGTTTCATTTGATGTTATTTTGATTGAAAGTGACGCATCCCAGATTAATGGACGGAACAGTCAGATAGGATTAAGGAATTTCTATTTCTATCCAAGCTTCTCATATTGAACTGCTTCAACAACTCGCTAATCAATACAGTCAGTAGTTTATAGATGACTACCAACTTCTATTTCTCCGAACAAATTGTGATTAAACTAGAAATTCTAATTAGAATCAGGTTTATCGATCTCAGTAGCACTTTGAAATTAAATGGATTCAATTACACAACTGACTGTATACATTGAATAGACAATCAGTTGCATTTATTAAAATATCTTTCTCTTTTTACTTCGTTTATGTATGAGATTAAGAATGGTTCGTCTGATGATCTATTTTAATACCAGTAGTAGTTTTTCTACTAGGAGACACCCGATAGCCCCTTTTAATTTAATATAATTTATGAACCCCGGTCAGGCGTTCAGCCTTAGTAATAATTAAGTTCTATCCCCGAATTTCTCCCTTCTCGTAAAAGAGGAAGTGTTGGCAGTGAAGGTAAAGTTTTGAGCCTCGGGCAGGTCGGATCTGACAGGATGTCCATTCGAGAGGTCATGTCGACCTTTTACTCCCGAGGTTCGTACAAGATTTACCTCCAAAAGGGAGAAAAAAATGTGGAAAGATTTTAATTTTAAATTAATTTATTCAACAAAAAATACATTTGTTTATATTTATTTAAAACAAAAAATAGTTCGATATAATATTAACAATTCTCTAAATAAGTTTAACCACATTAAAATTAAATTTTAGATAGTAATTATTTGAATGTAAATCAAATTATGATTATTATTAACTACGGGAAACAGTCAGAGAAAAACAAGCTCCAGCGCCGGGGAGCTTGTTTTTCTCTGACGGTTTCCCGTAGTTAATAATAATTATAATTTTATTTAAATTAAAATTTAGTCATTTCGTAGTATGAATACTACCAAAATCGTAAAAAATGAATTATTTGAATTTCAATGCTAAAATTAAATGGGAGAATAAGCTGGAAGCTGAATCGTGTATTGAATGGTATTTAAAACTGATGTATTTACATAATAGATTAGTTAATCTACATTTAAAAATTAGTATTTCACTTTTAAATTCTTTGTTTTTTTTACTGATGAATCACTTTGGCAAACGTAGGAGGTAACATGATATGTGTGAAGATGACATTACAGATTTAGACATGAAACAAAAGTTAGTAAATAATATGTGTATTAGTACCAACCTTATTTACGTGCTTTATATGAGGCAATACTGGAGGGAATTATGAGAGTTCATGATTCCCTTGTTTTTCATTACTCCCTGTTCCACCCGCCCGGGTGCAATGAGTAACTTCCCTCCCTGTAAACTAGGGAGGATAGTTCACTTTTTCTCCCTGCTGGAGGTCAAAAGAATTACTTAATAATATGTAGTGTCAAAAATGTTATCATTTTTATTGATCCGTTTTTTTTTTAAACTTGTGTAGTTTAATTATAGATATATAAGTGTGTTTGTGTAAAAAATTTATATATTTTTAATTTTAGAGTTTGTACAATGGTATGGTTTTGAGAGAACTGTTTGCATGTTAGTTATCTTCGTTTTATAAAAATTTAATGGTTTTCATTTATAAAAACAGGAACTCTTGTATAAATTGTTTAGGGATAGGAAAGATTTGGGTGTAATTTTAATAATATTTCTACTTCTTTTATACTAGATAAAAAGGTAGATTTTTTTTTCGGGAGTCCCTGAGAGAGAGGTGGTTTTAAATGGGGCCGAAGCCAAAAATTTTTATGATTCCTCCCTGGATTGGTTCCAGCTGAGCTCGTAACTCGGACAATTATGTCCTTTCAAGAACCGCGACCGTTCTATAAATTCTCTATTAAATCCTATAGACTGCAATTTCTCCCAAGTTTAGTTGTTTTTGTTACGATGGATATTTTAATTTTCAGCTTTTAATCACGGACATTTTTTTTTAGGTTTAAAAAAGAAATGTAATTACAATGCAATGTTGGGGTTTCATGTTTTTCAGTTTTTCATTAGACATTAATTTAACTTTGTGGTTAAAACGTCAGTTGTTATTACATGTTCATGTTTTCTGAGAGGAAGTGACAGTTTTATGGCCATTTTTTTCTCCCCCCTGCCTTTTTTGTAATTGCCTAAATGAACAGAACAGTTGTTTCATTAATGGTTTTTTTTTTTTTTTTTTTTTTTTTTTTTTTTTTTTTTTTTTTTTTCTAGTACGATGTATTAGTTTTAATTAACTTCCTAAAACGTTTGCATACTTGCATAGCCTTGAACAATATATATGTGTTAAAGTAGGCATCATTATGGTATGGATCTTTGAATACTTAAGCTATTAACACCAGTAGCAATAATGATTAATTTTCCAGAGTGGTTCATCGATAGCTATTGTGTTACCTCTTATATGCTAATTAAAAGATACAATTAATTAATTTATAATATAAATTAATAAAATTTATATTATTTGTCGACCAGGATGTTATATTAATTAGAACATCGGCTTTCCTGTTTTCTTGTGTTCCTATAGTACCCACAAGGTTCATAATAATATTTATAGTATCATATTATAGTAATGCGGCTTTGATTTTTTCGATTTCGTTACCCCCCTATATAGGTATATTTCGATAAAATGTTATGATTAGGATTGGTAACATAATAAATAACTATTGGGAAAAACATAATAAACTAGGCATCGCGTGGATCTATCATTGAAGCGAGCGTATTGCAATGAACTGAATATTAAAATTAATTCATGATGAATGTCATAGTAGAAGGTAGGTGGAAGAAGGTAGTGTGGAGTAGAGTGGGGGTACTCGGTACAAAGCTCACCTTCCTAGATAAACCTACACACTACACGACTATAAGATTCTTAACCACCTGCCGTAGCTTTTAAACAATTGTTATAAATGTATTTCTTCATTACGCAAAAACTACTGCTTGTATCAAGTTGAAATTTTACATGCTTGTTTCAATCGTACTTTAGACGATGTACACGAAGTTTTATTAAAATCGTTACGTTAGAACGTAAGCTATCGGTAAAAAGGTTGTTTTCTCTATTTTAAACGTTTAGGTCCGCTTTAATAGTTTTAGCAATCTTTATTAATTCATAGCGGTGTCGTTGTTGGTTTTACTAAAAAATATTATTTGAAAAAAAATTTCGTCTCATCGAATAGGTGATGATAGAATTTTTTCCCGTCCTGAAATTCCAATTTTAAATTTCAAGCTCACGTTTACGCGAGCATTGCGCGCGAACTCTTGGACGGATCACGCTGTCCAACGAACTTAGCCTGAGTATTAGTAAAAGGAACAAGTATACCAAATTTCAACTAAATCGGTCAACTTTTACTCAAGTTATCGTCGGACACGTAAACGTTACGGACAGACAGACAGACAGACAGACAAACAGACATCCAAGATGCATATTTCGTTGAATGTAAGAAGCTCGCTTAGCTCGCTTCAATAACGATTAGCCTTATGTACTTAAGGACAAAGGAGAATCACACTTTTCAGCTTTCAGTTTTGATACATTCAAATTATAAGTGAAAAATTACCCACCTTGCATCTCAATTTAAAAATATAAAAAGCTTGGTAACTAAGTCAAAGAATTCCTGAAGGATTATTTAAACGTTTAACTTTCCAAAAAAGTTGTTTTGTAAAAAGATGTTTGATATACAGTTACAGGCGCTCTAACTACTATAAGACATTAATGAAAAAACTACTTGCTTGCTCAAAGAGGCAGAATAACCTTCGCACATCCTAAATTTACCGATGAATGCATCTAATACAAGCTCTACCCTGAATAGAACATCAAAAAACACCACTTAAAAACGCTGAAATGAGCCAGTGTGAAACCACGGTTGTTAAGGTGTCTTACTTAAAACTTTAGTGAAGATAACTTTTCGATCATTTGAGTAAATATAATCCAGGGCTGTTACCAGTTAAGAATTTAGAAAACCATTCGACCATCCTTAATAACCAACTGGAGCAGGATCTCAAATATTTATTAATTCGTACTTGCATTGCACAATGTATGCTTGTATTGTGCAATGTATCTGTACTGCACAATGCATGTTTGTATTGCACAATGGATGTAGTGCAGCAGGTAATCTCTTCTTTACTTCTAATTCACATTTATACACTTTTATCATAACACTAGCTCACTATTATACTAACATAGTCATGTTTATAGATTTTAGCCTAACGTATTATCTAGGTGTCTGGGTCCCCTGATTGGTTTTATTTATTTTTGTATAATTTAGTGTTGTTATACATACAAACAGGCTATTCTTTGGATTGTTACTCCCCTTATAAAAAAAACCCAGAGGGGAGTAACAAACTAAAGAAAGTATATGAAATATTCTTCTTTAGACTGTTACTCCTCTTATAAAAAGAGAAGTGTCATATTCCTTTGTCCCAAAGTATATTGGACTAATCATACCTTTGTCTAGTTATTTGAACAAAGTCATTTATATTCTAAAATAAACATAGGGGAGTAACAACAAGTACCTACAAACCTAGAAACTTTTCAAAGGCTAAGTCCCTGAAATAAAGAAGTCACTACCTTCGTTCAATTATATTTCTTAATTAACGTAACTTTTAATAAGTTTGACATTTTATTTAAAGCTCTAACAAAGCAATAGATTGCAATTTCTCCCAAGTTTAGTTGTTTTTGTTACGATGGATATTTTAATTTTCAGCTTTTAATCACGGACCTTTTAAATTCTTTGTTTCTTTTACTGATGAATCACTTTGGCAAACGTAGGAGGTAACATGATATGTGTGAAGATGACATTACAGATTTAGACATGAAACAAAAGTTAGTAAATAATATGTGTATTAGTACCAACCTTATTTACGTGCTTTATATGAGGCAATACTGGAGGGAATTATGAGAGTTCATGATTCCCTTGTTTTTCATTACTCCCTGTTCCACCCGCCCGGGTGCAATGAGTAACTTCCCTCCCTGTAAACTAGGGAGGATAGTTCACTTTTTCTCCCTGCTGGAGGTCAAAAGAATTACTTAATAATATGTAGTGTCAAAAATGTTATCATTTTTATTGATCCGTTTTTTTTTTAAACTTGTGTAGTTTAATTATAGATATATAAGTGTGTTTGTGTAAAAAATTTATATATTTTTAATTTTAGAGTTTGTACAATGGTATGGTTTTGAGAGAACTGTTTGCATGTTAGTTATCTTCGTTTTATAAAAATTTAATGGTTTTCATTTATAAAAACAGGAACTCTTGTATAAATTGTTTAGGGATAGGAAAGATTTGGGTGTAATTTTAATAATATTTCTACTTCTTTTATACTAGATAAAAAGGTAGATTTTTTTTTCGGGAGTCCCTGAGAGAGANTTTTTTTTTACTGACGCAAAAGAAGAAAGCTTTTATTATCAGAAGTGTTAAAGTCAGGTGAATTTTATTTCGTTTTGTTCTTTTCTTTCTATTTAATAATTTCCTTTTAATGTTAAACTTTTTTAGAATTTTCTTTTAATTGTTAATTAAATCGATGGACTTAAGAGTGTTATCATTATAATAGTTGAATAATAATAAATTATTATTCTAGCTTTATAATTATTATTTTACTCTCTATAACTGTTTTACAGTCTATAGATGTTTTTATAATAGACATTTAGGATAATGACGATCAATTAAAAGTAAACATCAGAGTAAACTGAGGTTGTATAACAAAATATTTTCTTACATTTTGATACCTCTATAAATTTACCCAAATTAACTTCTGCTAAGGTAGCCTCTATGGGCTTTGAGTTCCCAAACCACATTTAAAAACAATTTTTTTTTAATTTCCTCATAGAAGAAGGTAAATAAATGATTTCCTTTATAAAAATCAACAAATAGCTGAGCATGTCTTTATAACACTTAGTAAGTAAAATATAGCACATTAGGAAATAATGGATCGAATTACTTTAAAGTAACAAACAATCACACATAATAATAAAGTTAAACAGTATAGTGGTTATAATATTGTTTTGTTACTTCCTGTTAATCTTTCTAGTCATAATTGTATGACATGGTGCCAAAATATCTTAGTCAATATAACCAATCATTTACTAAACTTAAAATTAAACCGATTTTCTTATTTCATTAATTAAATAAAGAACTATGATTTAGTTCTTATCTAACGACAGCCACTTCTCTTCATATAATTTTCCATCCTTCTCCATTCACTTTTCTTCATAGCCAACTGTTTCCATATCACCTTACAATATGCCCTCATTTCATGGCCCCATCTCATTCTTGTTCTTCCTCTTTTCATCTTATTTTCCATTGAAACCCAATCTAATGTTTTCCTGGTCCTAACCACATGACTTGCATATTTCCACGTCCTGGATTTTCTATACGATATTTTTTAATTTTTAAGACACTTATAGGATAGCTAGAATCGTGCAATTCGGCAGGTATATTGCCACATCCAGCAAAAAAAAAAAAAAAAAAAAAAAAATGAAAATTGTACAAAATCACATTAATTTTAAGTTTCTAGCTCAATCTATAACCGTCAAAATAGTGATTTTTGCATGAATTAAAGTATCAATTTTTCACAATTTAAAGAGCGCAGACGATTGCAATAAATCTGGATCTATCTGCTAGCTGCTTTAACAAACCATCCACATTTTACAAAAATCAGATGAGTAATTCTGTTGATCTATAGGTATAAATAAATGCATGTTTGTGCATATGTTAAAGAGAAAGAAATGGGGTCGCAGTAGGATATGGGACCAACAGTGGTCAAATTTTGACCTACGATACAAATTTATTAAAGTCGAATATGCAGATTTTAAGATATTTTGGTTCGCAAGAATAGAGAGACAGACACGGAACCAAAAATTGGAATTTTTTTAATCGGAAACAAAAAATATTTTCGTTCTTCAGAACAATAACCAGCTTCCGTTACCTTGGGTAAGCTCGGAAGCAAAAATAAAATATCGATCGTGAACCCCGACATAATGCACTGAAGTTAGTTTTGGTGGTTGCACGTAATTTTTTATTCCTGTCAAGTGATTGCTTAACTTATCTATACAATTTACTCAAAATTTTCTATATTTTTTCCAGTGATTAATAAGTTTTGATTGTTGTGTTTCAGGTGGAAGCGGTTTGGCAACAACAAGAAAAGAAACGAGTCAAGAGGAATGTTAAACAAACGTTTCCAGATCCTCTCTTCGCTCAGCAGTGGTACCTTGTGAGTTTCATTTTACCTTATTAATCCCAGATATATTAAATAATTGCAAGATAATAATTAATATAAAAATTCCATTTTTGAAAACTGGTCTTATGTACATTTTTTTTTTCTGTTTGTTTCTATGTGCAAAATTTGGGGAAGATTGAATGACGGGAAGTGGTTCAAAATTGGGGTAATAGGTGTGCGATAAAACTTAAGAAAGCATTTAAATAAAATTTAAGATAAAAGCAAAGAAATTTGACGCCATTTTGTTTTTTTTATTATTATTTTATTTTTTTTTTGATTAATTTCTTTATTGGCAAAAGTTAACAAGAGTGAGGGTAACTGCAGCCATTTTAAATAATGATTTTAATTGGACAACAATCTGTGGGTAGTAACAATTTTCAAGGTCATTTTGTACCTAATGCGGCTGCGGCTGACTTTTGTGGAGCCAACCCAGCATTTGCTTTGATGATTGATTTATTATTATTATTATTATTTTGGTTTCTGTATTCTTCACCTTAGTTGTTTCTATGTCCAAAATTTGGAGAAGATTGAATGACGGGAAGTGGTCCTTAATTGGGATAATAGGTGTGCGATGAAACTTACAAAGCAAAGTAATATAAGACCAGTAAAAAGAACTTTTTATTTAAATTTTCTGCCGTAAATCATAAATTTGAAACCTGTCAAAATGAAGATAATAAATTATGGATATGTCAAAACAAATAAAATACTTTTTTTTAGCGGATTTTTTCAAACTAACTTTCCATACAGCTAAATTTGCTAAAAATGAATTAAATATTGCTGAAATATGGCTAAAAGTATTAAAATAATGCATTGTCATCGTGTTCTAATCTATTCTAAAAGTTTCAAATGTGTAGCTACTCAGGAAGTTAGTTAAAAATCAATTGCACGATTTGTACTGGACAAACAAACCAGAAAGCAAGCTAATAAAAACGTAGTAATAATTACGATTTTGTGGTAATAAATAATGTATCATTAGGGGTTTTCAATACCGCATAGTTATTTAATGTTATTTAATTTGTAGATTTTTTGCGTTTCATAAAAAAGGAAATATGTACATCGTTTATGGAACTACCACGTAACTGCAATCAATTTTATTAAATAAATTTGAACACGTCATAAGTGTCCGGAAAACCTTACCAGAACAACCAACGTCGGAATAATAGTTTGCAAAATTGTTCGCCCCTAACACAATTTTCTTTTTTCTTAATATTTCTTAATATTATTACCTGGTATTATGGCTCTTCTGTCCAATTGGATTGTATCCAATGACATCATTACTGCACCGGTGGAGCCATAAGACTAAGATATATTAATTGAAATAATTTAATTGTATGAAATATAAAAATGAATTCTTTGGCGCTTTTATACTCAATATATTCTAATTCGTTCAGTACTGAATGAGGTACCTAAGGGAATACTTTAAAGAAGGGATATACTTTATGCACAATGTATGCCATAAAATATTGACAACAGCAGAACTCGGATACATTAACTCTATTTTCAACCAGATCAATAGTAAAAGAAATTCACAATTTGGAGAAGTGATTTATAAGAAGGGGAGATGAGAGTATTTTGGATTTAATTCTGTAGGATATTGATAATTTTGGTATATTTATCTTTCGTGGTGTCTTTGATTACTTTTGCATACTCTAATAAGCACTTATTAATCGTTCGGTATTTTATAAGCTGAAGTGAACGACTTTATTAAACCTTAATAATTTTTTAAGAAAGGGATTACCTAAAAAAGTAATCTTACATTAAAAATAATAATAATAAAAATAAGTGTCCTGAGAGTCAGTTATATTTTTAATAATATAATATTAGAGAGAATGCTGGACAATAAAATATAGTAAATAATAAAATTTGAATAATATATAAAGTGACCCTGTAGTTCATTGATGTAAATAATTCTTTGATGTAATGTACTCTACAGAAATTGAAACTCTAATTTTATTTTGACAGAGTTTGATTCCGGCATTCCTTCTTGAGTTGAATGGAATTCTTTATACATGCTGTATGGAATTTCTGCCCTCGTGTATAAAATCATAAAGGGGGGAAGTTAAGAGTATAAGGGGAATTTTGGAATTTTCCAAGGGTGAATTTCTCAGTGTATTGCTTTTGCTTTAGAGAAGGGGTAGGGGGGGTTTGAAGGAACGGGGGGTCTTTTAGGAAATTCCTTCATGGTTGACAAGTGCGTTACAGGCGCAAGGATTAGAAGTAGCCAGGGGCCCGGTCCTAACGGAAGGGACAGAGAGACAAGAGAAAGGGCCCCCGAAGTACCGGGAGAAACCTCTTTTTCCCAAGGGAATAAGGGAGTTATGCTGGGGCCTGGACCAAATTGTCCGTTCAACGGACGAGTTAGTGCCCTTACAGTTTAGTACTGTAGAGCCCTATCGGACACTTTAAGGGTCTCAGTCAAGAGCAAGCTTTACCCACTAAGTCCTTACACAGCCTACAAACAATATCCACTTCTTACAGCTTTAAACGTTTATGGCCGAACGGAAACCGGTTATAGGCTTCGATATAAATTAAAATATTATAGCCGAGTTTGTTCTATCGGTTTAGTAGTTTCAGATATAAAAGTACATGTGGAGAAAACTAATGTCTGCTTTCAACTGCGCATGCGTTAACTCGGTAATTCCCATAAGACTTAATCGACACTATCTAGTTACTTCTTGAGTTTGAAATCTGCTACAAACGTCCAAGTTTTAATAATCCTTTTATCTCAGCCTCGTGACCTGTTAAGGCTAGACACTAAAAGACAATGTGCATTATCTCTTTCATATTATATTGAGCATAACATAAATAACTGTTTAAAGTATATAATTCTCTTTTTTTAAATATTTTTTCTTTGTATTATGTAATACTGCATTACAGTACAATATACCTATTAATTCGACTTGCATTGGCTGTTAAAAATATCCAAGCAAAATTATTCATAGAGATTGAATATCCATTTCATTCCCATCCTAACTGTAATTCATTTAAATATATGTAATTCAAATTACAATTATCAATAACTACGGGAGATATACAGAGAAAAATGGACCCCCGCACCGGGACTCGAACCACGGGACCTCCTATTAATCCGTTACAGGTGCTCTTGTAACGGATTAATAGGAATGCTCTTAAACGGAAAGAGCACCTGTAACGGATTCATAGGAGGTCCCGTGGTTCGAGTCCCGGTACGGGGGTCTATTTTTCTCTGTATGTCTCCCGTAGTTATTGATAATTGTAATTTGAATTATTTAAAATTTAATCTTTCCGTAGTATGAAAACTACCAAAAACTTAAAAATTGAATTTTAAATATATGTAGCGTCATATATTTACGAGTATTTAGTTAGAAATACTAAACACTAGATAATATCCAGATAATGGATGTCTTAACTCCATTTAAATCTAGCATTTCGAAACAAATGATGTACACTCTATTAATACAAGACAAGATTATACACATTTGTATTCTTAATCAGAATAATGAGATAGGCCGTGTGCAACTGACATATGAACCTGATAATGATGCTGAAGTGATAATGATGTAGTAATGATGGCAGATAGGAACTGAAACATTCAAGTGTATCCTTGCATCCTCTTAATACATTGTGCTGTTGCTGGCTTAGCGATTATCACGAAAACCACATGCAATGCAGTAATGCACTTAACCGTCATAGCATTATGCTGAGAACACTCAACCTCAACAATCTCTCCTGAAAACACATTCCACATTAATCATTATTGTATGGATCCTTTTTATTGAAATAGGATTGAACATTGTGACCCGCGTGTGAGGTCTTACTGCTTCGTATTTTTCTTTTAAGGTCTTTCTTTTTAAAGGTTTTTCTTTTAATTCACCAAATAACGAATTCATCCTATCCAAAACTCTTCGCTTGATAGCTAATGCTGCCATCTACTGCTACCGTCTGCGTGTGATATCTGATATTCAATGTTTGTTATATATTTCAACATCACCGAGAATTCCTAATTTACCAATCTTTATTTGTTCGTAATCCTATTATTGATCTTCCTAATCTTTAAAAAAATTATCTCTCCCAAAAATCCTAGGGTCAAATGCCTCTTTTCTCGCTAACGTTAAGATTTCGATAACCTAATCTTCACTCTTGATAGTGAACCCTTTTTAAATTGCTATATAAATATGTATAGAAAACTATGTATAAATATATATTTTCTTTGGGTCTTGCTTAGGGTTACTGTATATAAACTCCTCCTTTTCTTAAAAACAAAAAACTATATTTCGCACTAAGTAAGGGCTTCTTAACGTTTGTTTATACTCTTTATGGCATTGTCTGATTTAGAATAAATTCACAATTTTTTTCAGTTAAAAAAACAAACTTCGTCATTACAAAACTCACATAAATATTATTTCCATACTTTGGATTGTCTCAATAAATTAAAAGAAAATAAAAATATTAAAAATCAGTCAATGAATCCTACCTATATACCTAACTCACAGGAAAAGTCTCTCCCTGCAAGATTTTTGCTTCCGTGCTTACAGAAGGTAACGGAAGCTGTGGGATCGTTCCGAAGAACGAAAAATGTTTAGGTGTCCGACTTCAAAAATTCCAAGACAGAAATCCGTTTCACACATCAGGGAACCTTTTTGGTTCTGTGTCTGTCTGTCGTTCAATTTTTGCGAACCAACATATCTTAAACTAAATTTTCAATTTTAATGAAATTTGTGAGGTAAGTCATAATTAGCATTATGGGACTTGTTGGTCCTATATAAGTTTCAACCTTCTGCGCTTATTTATTTCTCTTCTACTTGCGCACAAACATATACATTTATTTAAACCTATAGCTTCAAAAGTACTTATCTGATTTAAATGAAACTTTTATAGTTTATCGATAGTAATCCAAGTCTTTTTACATCGATTCCCCTGGACCTAGCTAAAGACCTCACTAAGTCCCTCTGGCCTAAAATTTTTACCCACACCCAAATTTCTAAACCACTTTTTTATGACATAGTAGATTTTTGCCTTGACTACACTTATTTCTCCCACAACAACGTCCTTTACTTACAAAAAGAAGGTCTACCTATGGGTGACCCTCTATCACCTATTATTGCCGATATTGTCCTAGACAAATTATTCTTTGATGTCATACCCAAATTTAATCCCCACATTAAATTTGTCAAAAAATACGTTGATGATAGCTTTTTCATAATTAACAAAAACCACATACCCTCCCTTCTTAACAGCTTCAATAACTACCACCCCAACCTCAAATTCACCATAGAATCTGAAGAAAACAATGCCCTTCCTTTTCTCAACATAAAAATAATAAAAACTAACGATAACAAACTAACATATAAACACTACACAAAACCCACTTATTCAGGCAGACTCCTCCATTTCTATTCACACCAACCATATTCTTACAAAATTAACTGTGCTAATAACTTCATTAATCAAATCCTTACCCTCTCTGATAAACAATTTCATAACGAAAACATATCATTTATAAAAGATACACTTAATAAAAATAATTACCCTAACAGAATAATTAATAAACTACTCCAAAAACACAATAACAACATTAATAATATCTCACAAAATACGACACCTCCCGTTTTAGCTAAATACTACACTCTGCCCTACATAAAACACACTACTGAACAAATTAAAAAATTGTTTCAACCTTATAATAATATCAAAATAGCTCAAAAAAATTCCACCACCCTAAAATCAATTTTATACTCCAAACTCAAAGATCCCATCCCTCCTCTTCAACAAAGTAACGTCGTATACCAAATTAACTGTAAACAATGCCCTGCAACATACATAGGAGAAACTTCACAACAATTCAAAAACAGATTCCATCAACATATCAAAGACATCTCAAACAACAACACTAACACAGCTATATCAGAACACGCACACAACACTAAACACACATTAGACACAGATAAATATAATATTCTACACACTGAAAAACATCACCAAAAACGACTTACACTGGAAATGTTATACATAAAATCAAATACAAATAACATAAACTTGAAACAAGACACTAATAAATTAAGCAACATTTACACAAATATTATATTTAATACAAATAAAAATAAATAATTCAAAATTTTTGATTAGGTATGTCAGTTAAAAAAATAAAATAAATTCTTTTCAAAAAAACATCTAAAAACAATCAAAATTAACTTATTAACTTGGTAAGACTTTCATTTCCAAAATTAATTTTTACTTTTTTCATTTTGACCATTTTTCTCCAAATTTACAGTATTTTTAACATTAAAAATCTGAAGAAGCCGAGGTTCCCTGGGTGAAAGCTTGTACATTAAAATATAATAAAAAAGAAAAAAGGACTTTCATTCCAAACAACAACGAACTCCAAATAAGAAACCTCAAGTCCACAAAAGAAAAACTTCAATTAGTAATCCAAGTAGTTGGTAGAGCGCTACACTGGAAATGTAGACGCCCGTGGTTCAAGTCCCGGCGCTGGAGTCTATTTTTCTGTGTCTGTCTCCCAGTGTTAATAATAATTATAATTTGATTTAAATTAAAATTTAAACTTTCCGTAGTATGAATACTACCAAAAACTTAAAAATTTAATTTAATTTATTTCACATTCGCAGCGCTAGACTATATAAAGGATGTCTATATTTAAGTTAGATAACTAAATTTCACCATGTATCTGGTATCCTTAGTGGCAGAAAAGCTTTACCAACTATCACAACTAATAAACAAGCTCCTTTCAGTGTACACGTATTTACATTATTGAGAGGCTTCAATGCCTTTCATGTAGATGACCTGTATATAATTGGAATTCTCGTATAAAAAGGTAAGCTCGAATCCGTTTAGGCGTAAAGGACGTTTTCTTAGAAGGGATCCAATTTGTGAAATGATTCCTACCATCCCTAAGTTGGTGAAGCGAAAAGAAATACTGCTATGAAAAGCAAAGCATGAAATTAATTGGAGAGGGTTATATTTTATCACCTTAATTGGACAATTCCTTCCCCGATTATAAATATATTTTAAATTTTCTTGTATGTGGAGAATATGATGTGGCAAGATAAGACGAAATCGTATTACCCAGACTATTATTGGCGTTTAACTTGTGGTTTCAACAATTACCTATTTTTTGTCATTCGTTCGACTTAAAAACATCGGCTGGAATTGCTTCTACTTCGAATATTTTTTTTAAAAATAATTAATTCTAAAAAGTTTAAGACATTATTAAAATTGTTATTGATGAATAATGAATGATCGTGTGTAGTGAGTTCTTCATTTCACAGACTGGGATTTTAAAAGTTTCTATGTTTTTTTTTTTTTACGATAACTGGCGTAAAAAATGACTGATTTGAACGAAATTCGGCATACAGGTGCATCTCATCATTTGCGTCGACTGTATAGTTTTTGGAAATTTCAAACTTATGTAAAAATATCTTTAAGATGGTAGCCAGTTTTTAATCTGGACATGATGTACAGTAGTTTTGAAGGTCTTGAATAGTAAAAGTGGTCTTGAAGTAGTAAAGTGGTCTTGAAAGAGTATGTAACTATTATTACTAAATAGTTGGGTACCTCGGCCGAGGGTAATCCTTTGCGTTGGACCCAATTTCCCTGCCCATGACTGACTGGATAGAGCTGGGACGTGTCTGTTAAATGCATCGCCCTGTCGAGAAGTTGGGAGACCGCAGAATGGGAAACCCTGAACGGCTCCAGGACCAGAAGGCATTAACATTATGACAGATTTGAAAAAAGAGGGAAAATTAAATAAGTTTGCCAATAATTGTTTGTAAAAGCATAACGTCATCAAAGTGCGCGATAGCATGTGAGAAAGCTATGTCCCACTCAAATTGACAAATTATTTCACATTTATCTTTAATTCTGTAAAAATGATTGTTTTTTATTGTGGTAACGTCCTTATGATCCTTTCAACTGACCGTAGGATAGGTACTTTTAGAGATGTAGGTGTTTCTAAAAAAAGTTTTTTTCGCATTAGAAGATATGAAAACAGAAGATTTTTAAACTTATATGGGCTAATTATGACTTACCGTCAAAATTTAATTTAAATTGGAAGAATTGTTTTTAAGATGATGGTTCGCAAAAATGTTGAATAATAGACAGGCAAACCAAAAATGTTCCTTGATGTCATATAAATTAGCTGGTAGGGTATGTAAATTAGCTATAGGGTATCCTTGATTAACTATATTTAGAGCTGTGGGCGGTTAAGGGTATTAAGAATAAATACTAAATTAGTTTTTTTTTTTTTTTAGATCGGGAACATATCAGCCGGCCAATGGCCACTGGTCGGCCATTTTGAAGCCTAAAGTCATATATTTATTTGATGTCAACTACAATAAAATACTTAAATAAGAAAAGAAAAATGCAAAAGTAAGGTCTTTGATATATCTTGCATTTTGAAACTAGAGTAAGTGCGGTCATTAATACAATAGTCAATCATTCAAAATAGGAGTTATACAGATCCATTGTCTGAATTACCTTACATAGAATCTTCGTAAACCGAAGAATAACCCCATCACATATAGTACTAACAGGTACAGAAAATATACCAATAGTGACATTAATTTAAACTTATTAAAAAAAAAAAAAAAAAAAAAAAAAATGATAAAATAATTAAGAAGAATATTAGTGTAATTAGTAATTACATATTTCGAAATGAGAATAATTGATAGACCATCAGTTTTCTTATCACTCCTGTTATCACCCGGTGTGTATAATTTTTAAAAACTTTTGTTTTACATATTTAATGTGAATAATGTGGATTTGACTACAGTACTAAAAAAAGTAATCCGATTTTTAAATTAAATCTATAAGTTAAAAAATTATAGGTTAGGTGTCTGTTATAACTATTAACATATTGCAATCAGGGAGGCATTGATTGTTGTCCACGGCGGGAATTTTGATTCGATTGATCATGCTGCATCTCTCTATAAAATGAATGAAACAGATTTCTATCTAAGAATTTCAGAATTTTGAGGTAGATTTTTTTTTTTTTTTTTCAGAACGATTACAATGTATGTTGCGTAACCTTTGATAACCACGGTAGTAAAATTCATAAATATTTCGGCGATGTTAATAAGCCAGGATAATTGCCTTTTTTATTGCTCTAAAACCGCAACGGTATTTTAACAGGCTGCTGTGATTCTATCATAACATTATTATTCCGTAAAACTGTTTATTTAGCACAAATTGTAGTTTGCATTACCTCAAATTTAAGAATTTATTTCACCTTGTTGTTGGATTTAAGTGTGGCATAAAAGAGCAGAAGAGCTTTGAAAAAGGCTGTTTGCCCTTTTTATGTACGGTTAAATAAATGATTGAAGGAAAATCTTTCAGGTCAGAGTTTAGTTCAGTTTCAAAAAACGTATTCAATACGTTATTGCTTTATAACTTCACTTTATTTATGCGTTATTATTGTTATTAGTCAATTTAAATAAAATGAATGAATGTTTATGTTATGTATGAGTTTTTGTTGGGAATCAATGTCTATTTGACTTTGATTGGTTTAAAAGGCATTTAATATTGTTGAGTTTGCTTAATGATTTCGTGTTTTAATTTCTGAAGGAGGCTCTGAGGAGGTACTTCAATTTCCTCCTTGTGGTATAATGATGGCTTTGGAAAGGTTCTCGGTTGTGGGAGTTTTACTAGGTGCCTCCTCGCTTCTAAAAGGGAGAAAATTCCAAGAGCAGTTTCTCATTCAGTTCCTTCTTCAACTTTCGAATTCCTCTCCATTCCGACCGAGGTTTTTGCCTTCCTTTAAAGGTTCGAAAGATTTTCAATTGGCAATTCCGTCGGGTTTCTCTCCGGACGATACCGAGAGAGAGTGGATAGGAAAAAAAGCCTTTGCCCTTTTCCCTTCCTCTTGTGGTAGCTAGGCATACCCTCAAGTGTATTCAGCCAGATTAGAAGCTGGGAAATTCCAGCGGCAGGTTGTACTCGGATTAGTTTCTAGGTTGCACGGTGAAATCCTTCTTACATGATGAGATAACCCCCGGTAGAACCCCCGTCTATTTCATCCAGTGTGTAACTTTGCGTTATTCATTGCAATGTCAACAAGGTTTCCTCTCTGGGATACAAGACCTCGAGAAAATGCTAAGAGCTAATCACTCCTTTATGTTAACCCTACCTCGAAGAAAATCTTAAAATCCAATATCAACTTGCTCAGTCGGAAACCATTTTAAGT
Source organism: Gerris buenoi (assembly GCA_001010745.2). NCBI lineage: Eukaryota > Metazoa > Arthropoda > Insecta > Hemiptera > Gerridae > Gerris > Gerris buenoi. Next base: position 217,032 of record KZ652243.1, read on the forward strand.
TTAATTTTCTCTCTCTTCGTCTCTCGCTTCCTGCCGTCCTTCCATTAATATTTCGGGAAGGGTCGGTAATACCTCCTGCCCTTTTGACTTTACCTCTGAAAATTGGAAAACGTTATTAAGGTTTTAGAGACCTTGTGGGTGGGTTAATAAGAATTGTATGTGCTCAAATCCACTTCCTCAAACTTCATATCTTTATATATCACTTTCAGCATCCACGTAACATCTTGATAAAATACTGGAAAATGATTTCACGTCATCCAGGCAATCAAATATTCAGCTTGATTTAACTTTCTGATTATAAAACCTACTCTAGAAGTGGTTTATATTATCAATTAACATATATAAAAAAAATAGTTATGGTACGTAGCTTCCTCGCGTCCTATTTCGTATACTTAAATAATTTTATGTTTTACTACCTCCTTTTTTTCATTTTTTTACTTCCCCGTTTCGCACCTGAGCTTACCGAAAGTAGCGGAACAAGCTGTGTGATCATCCCGAAGAACGAATATTTGTTGTCTCCGATAACATAAATTCCAAGACAGAAATCTGTTTTAGACACAAGGGAACATTTTTGGTTCCGTGTCGGGCTATCACTCAATTTTTTTCCAACCTACATGTCTAATTTAATGAAATTTGGTTGATTGGTCATCATTAGTTCATTGTTGGTCCAAATATGTTTCAACCTTCTGTGCTTATTTGTTTTTATATTTTGTAATAATTTTTTGTATACATATATTGTTCTAAAATTAAGATCACCCTGATTATTATAAAAATATACTGGAACAATACAAAAAAGTTTAATTGTAGATATGTTTTTTTTTTATTTATTTATTTTTTTTTTTCACACCGTATTCGCACTTTAACTTTTTCTTAATTCATACTTAAATTCATGTAAAAAAAAGTCAAAACAATTTTAATATATTAAAAAAACGAGAGAAACAATTAAATAAATTAGACAATAATAGCTCGTGAAAGCATAAAATCAATAATAAAGTACGTGATAAGATGCGAACAAGCCATGTGCCACACTAATTGGCAGTCTCTAACAGACAGTCGTTTCACTCTATAATGTAAGTGATTTATTTATTGAATAAAATGGACAACTCAGAGTGGCATTAAAATAGTTCTTTTTTTATTATTTTATATTTTTTCTACATCTTTGTGTGCTATTATTTTGTAAAATAATTTTTTTATAAAATAGACATTTGGAATATATCTAGTTAGTTAATTTGGTATTTAAATGGATTTAAAAAGTTGTTATTTAAATGTATTATGCGTACATTATATTATCTGTTTAACTAAAATTTATTTACAAAAAGAAGTGAAATTTTAACAAAAACACTTGTGTAAAAATAGAAACTAAGTCTCGCGTAAAAAGTTTTGAGATCATAGGTTTAGCTGTCTCCCCCTGTCCAAGTAAGTTCTACTTGGTATAATTTATTTAGTACAAGTAAATAATGTTATTCGTCTTTCCCCTTCTCTATTCTCTATTCCTCAGAAACTCAGACATTCTCTTTCCCAAATCACTGTACACGTTTAAATTTAAGAACATTTTCTGAATGTCAAAATATAAACCGCAGGGGAAATATAACTAAAATAACAAACTGTTTCTGGGGTCCAAAGTGCCTTGAGTTGGTTCCAGTGACAGTAAAGGATGGTACGAATGTGCTTGACTAAGTTAAGAATCAGATTTAGTATTATTTAATATTGCCTCTTATTTATTACGATGCTAAACTCTCTAAGGCCGACTGGCCACCATAATCTAAGCGGATTGGAGCGAAGTCTTGCGGATTCCACTTATCATCGGTCATAATTGTTAATGGAAGGTGGCCACCGGTTGCGAAGCAGAGCTGTGTCTAGAGGCGCATCTTGACTCCTCTTTCAGTCGGTTTCAAAAGCAGACTCCGCTTCCCCCTCCCCCCATCAAAATAATATTATTGTGAGGAAGGAAAAAAAATAAATTATATAAAATAGACTGCAAATTAGTGTTGCACTTAGCTTCCTCGCAATCTTGCACTTACATTATTGATTTTGTGCTTTTACTAACTATTATTGTCAAATTTATTTAATTTTCCTCCGTTTTTTAAATCTGTCACAATTGTTTTGATTTTTTACATGAATTAAAGCATCAATTATGCAAAAGTTAAAGATCGCAGACGGTTGAAATTAATCTGGTGCCAATTGGGGGCTACTTTCGACACATCATCCAAATTCCATAAAAATCAGACGCAATTCAAAAATTCAAGCAATTTTGAAGATATAGGGGGTAAATAATGTATGTTTGTGGGCATATGGAAGAGAAACAAATGAACACAGAATGTTGAAACTTATATGGCACCAACAATGGGCTAATTGTGACCTGCCATCTAAATTTCATTAAAATCAGACGAGTAGTTTTAAAGATATGTTAATACGTGTATTTTTTAAGATATCGATCGGTCTTGTCGCAAATATTGAGAGACAGAACGACAGACAGACACAGAACCAAAAATGTTCCCTGATGTCTGAAAATGGATTTACGTCTTGGAATTTTTGTTCTTCAGAACGATGACATAGCTTCCGTTACCTTAGGTAAGCTCTTTTTTTTTCGTTTATTAGACTATTGCGACTACATTAATACATGTTATAAGCAATACAGATATGAGAATTTTTGCAGTGAATTAAATAGAGGAAATTGTGAAATCTTGTGGGAAGGAATTTAGAGTAATAGATGTGGACTGGATTGATTCGGTAGGATTTGAAGGATGTAGAAAGTGGGAAAGGGAATTTCTAATTAGGATCGCACTACCCCCTTGTGCAGTGTTATTTGGATGGTCAGTTCTGTACGTTGTGTAGTCTCGTATATGAAAGTGTGAGCGTGTTGTGAAGTGTGTTTCATTTATTAGGGCAATGTCGATCCTTTTATCATGAAGAAGCAAATCAAGTTCTTGTTTATGTTGGGTTACACCATTAGCGTTCCAAAGGAGGATAGTAAGAGAACTTTGAGTAGGAGAGGTCATTTTTGGGAGACAACAGGAATAATAGATGCTAAGGATGATAGAGAGCGGAGGATCGTGAGTAGGGGTTCGATAACTGTCTTAAGTTGGGTTAAGAAGGAATTAAAGGTTTCTTGTAGTATGACTGTGAAATCAATAGTGTTTGTGGAGGGAGGAATGAATGTATCTGGAAGACGCCTATGGGGTAGAGGGTTAGACGAACCTACAGTTGTAGCGGCTGCGGCTGCATAACTGATATTAGCTGACGTTGTTGGATTCTCGTTGGTCGAGTTGATCGGAGTTGCTAAAGGTGGAAAATGAGGCGTCGATGTCATGGGGACGATATTCTGAGAAGGTCCTGCCTGCTGAGAAGTCGGATTCGTTTCTCTAACAATGTTAGTTTTGTTTGGGTGTTTGCCCCTGAGGGTACGTTGAAGTTTTTTGTGAACTTCACATCCTCTGTAGTTTGCCGGGTGAGCCCCACCACAGAGTGCGCAAGTGGCAGGCTGGGTGCGATCTGTTTTTGAGCAGTCTTTGGTGGGGTGGTTTCCAGAACACTTAACACATCTATAACTGCGATTGCAATATTTTTGCGTGTGGTTGTAATCTTGGCACCGCTTACACTGCACTAACTCTTGTTTTTTATGTGGCTCTTCGACCTTGATTTTACAGAAATATAATTCTGTCACATTAAATATATTTTTATTGTTTACATCTGGCTCTAAGTCAACGAAAAACAAAGGCAGACGGGCTTTAGATAAAGGGTGAATGACATTTGTAATGTTCCTTGGTCTGAAACCTAGTTTACATAATTCTTCTTTAATCGTTTCAGTAGGAGTAGTCGGGTGCAGGTGGCGGATCACCACTCTAAAGGCCTTATTATCTTTGACTTGATATGTATGGAATTCTATGTTGTGTAATTCTAAATGGTGAACCACACTTCTAAATCCATCTATTGTTTTGGTAAGTAACGTAACATCTGTTGTCCGAGCTTTACAAATAAAGTTATCTCGCCCGAGGATATTGGTAATACTGTTTATAAAAGCAGAAAAATCTGCTACGTTTTTAACGAAAATCGGTGGAGGCTTAGCAGAACTAGAATCATTGGCTTCTTGGTCAGCTTGAAGAACACCAAAGGGATTTGGTGTAATAAAGCTAGGACCCTGAACGATGTTCCTTGGAGTATCATTAGGCCTAAGCAACGTTCCTTGAGATTGAGGAGAGGAGAGTGCGGGGGGTGCGGGTGAACCGGCGGGCATGGGGCTAGACGGAGCGGGTCGGGTAGGTGAGTTAGTACGGGAGGGGGAGGCCTGAGTCGGGGGAGTCCGTTTGGACGTCCCCTCCATCGATGAATCGGAGCCTGTTGACTGTGCTGCCGATCTCGACCGTTTCTTGTTTTTGTTTTTTGTCATATTAAAAATATCTTTATAATAGCCACTTTGTTTACCTTTTGAAGGTCGTTGTCTGATAAGCCTCGGCCGACCCGGTGCCCCTCGACCGGCCAGTCTAAACTAATAAATATATGTACACTAAAACTAATTAAATTAAATAATAACACTCTTCGAAAATAAAAAAATAACTTGATAAAAATGTAGAAAAAATTAAAAGGAACACTCTGGACAAAAATCAAAATAAACAACTGAGTTTAACTAAAGTTAATTGAATGAAAACGAGAGAGCCGATACGCACGTGGCAAGACATTTGTCGAGACTCTAGGTAAGCTCGAAAGCAAAATAAGTTATAAGTGCTGGCGCATTTAACAAAGAGTTTTAATTCAGCTATTATAGTCCTTCGATATTTTGTATCACATCCTTTCATGTCATCTCGTAAGGTGCGTTTACACCTGACATTTATCGCACGACATTTATGTCAGACAGAAATCTCAGTAGTGTAAACACCCAAAAATTTATGTCTGAGAGTTATGTTTATACTCTCAGCTATAAGTGTCGACACTTCTATAACAACAGATGTAAACACCGATTATTTGAAAAATTCAAACTTCTGAGAGATATCGCGGAAGTTGACTTCCCGTCTACTTTTTTCATTTACATTTGGATGAATGAATATTGACGATTTCTGTCTGACATAAATATCATGCAATAACTGTCAGATGTAAACGGGTCGTACATTTATTGCAAATTTAAGTATTGAGAGAAGTGTCAGACATATATCTCCATCATAAATCTCAAGCAATTTCTCTCAGATGTAAACACTCAAAGCAATTTCTGTCTGACACTTGACATTTATCGCCGGAGAGAAGTGTCAGGTGTAAACGCACCTTTATAAGTTTATTAAACTAAGTTTAATAAACTCATTTATAAGTTTATAAAACTAAGGAAGTATTTTTGGGAAATTGTCTTATACGGTTCATGATTAAGATCATCAAAAAGGGTGTGATATTCTCCGAAATAACTTCTTCATCTAAGATAGTGTCTAAAATTGGCTCAACTCCGCTCCGATTTTGGTGGCCACTTGGCCTAAAGGTCAATAATTAGTATGCATAAGAGGGATGTTTGATGAAACCACACTGAGAACTGAGGCTTGATGATTTTTAGTTACTTATTTATAAACGAAGTATATAAAGACAAAGTATTGTGGTAAAAATTCTATTTTGATATTTTAATAGATTTTTTTTTCGATCTAGGAAACTTCGCTTAGTTTAATTAATTTGAAATTGTTTTTGTTGTAAAACTCTTTCTTCTAATAATTCTTATATCACTCAAATTAAAACTGTCTTTATTTTCTTTCCCTATTTCCTAATATAAGGAGAGGAGAAAAGTTGAATAGCATTGCTGGATTTGGGTTTAGTTTGTTTTTGAAAACTACAAACATTCTTTCAAGTTGCAATTTGTCAGAACTTTTCCATTTAAATAATAATTTTACGTAATGTTCTATAAATCTCTGTTTCATTTTTAGAAAGTCAGTCGACACTAAAATAACTCAAATATCTTTTTGTACAATGTCTAAAAAATATTACCAAAATAATATTTGCATCTAAAACATTTCTTCAGAAGTCAATATTAAATTTCACAATTCATTAAAAACTGATTTTTCAAACATTTTCTCTAACTCATCTTGAACTTTTTCAATACTTTATATTTCCCCTAGTCGAAAAATCCGTCAACATTTTCTGATAATTTTGGAGAGCATAAACTTTTAATTTGTTTCCTATAATAAAAACTTATTTATAAAAAAATAACTTATAATTGACTTATTTATAGATTTTTTTTTTCTCATAAAATCGGTGATCCATTATATATAAAAAATATTATAGATTAGGATTTATTAGTTATAATATATAATAAAGTTTTTATTTGGTCGGGAAAAAGGATGAAAAGACCTAATGGCTACCATTGAAGCATAGTTATTTTGATTTATGGATACTAATGAGTTGTTATTGTTGAGTTTTTTTTGGTCGAAAAGATTTTTTTAGACCCTCGAAAGGGTCATTTTTCAAGCAAGTCTACACTGAAAAACTTTTAACCATCTCCCCAAGGCCCCTTACCCCACTAAACTTTTGTGAAGCGACGTCAAACATAATTACGAATTGAGTTAATTTCTCACTACCCGACGCTTTTTTTAACATTAAATATTAAATATGAGTTAGAAACAGTTTTTTTCTCTCTCTCTCGTTCTTTTCCCTCCCTTTATAAATGCCTTATAAAGTCACTCTATTTTTGTGAACTTAAATTGTTTTTGACACTTATTATGTACGCAGAAAAAAAGTTGGTTTGTTACATTTGTAATATACGATTCAAAATTAGTTTACTCGTATGGCCTTTTAAAATCATATAAACATAGATCTTTCGAAAGGGATGGTGTGAGGAAATGAGGAATTGGCCGGGATGTGTGAATTCTGCATCTTGTTAAGAACACAATGCATGCATCATTTTTTTAAGTGAGTTGCTCATTAGGTGACTCATTAGCAACCTTGTCTTATGGCTTAACTTACTATATGATGAAGACCAAACAAAAAAAAAAAAATTTCCCGGCTGGATTCTTGATGTATGAACTAAAAGTTTTACATTCTGGAAAATTTTTCCAATACAATAAACCTAGACTATATTCTACTGAGCAGCTTTTTAAAGATTTTCCTGTTCTTACTGTTAAACAATTATTTAAGAAACAAATTTTACTAAAATATTTTTTTGAAAAAAAAGATTACATTAATCATGATCAGAACACAAGAAATAAAATCAATAGAAATGTCAAAACAATTAAATGTAGAACGTCTCTGATGCAGCGTCATGCTGTTGCAAGAGCACCTATTTTGTTTAATGAATTACCTGCTCATGTAAAAAATAACTTATATTTTAAGACTTATAAAAAGGAAGTAATATTATGGTTAAACCCTCCTCCCACAAATATAAATAAACATAATAATAATGAGAATAATAGAATAAATAACAAAAATAATAAAAATTGAAATTTTATGTTTACTTATTTATTCGATTTTTTAAATGTTATATTTATTAATTTGTCTTGTAT
>KZ652244.1:0-15683 GCA_001010745.2 Gerris buenoi
CCACTGCACTAAATCATAACAATTCTGAAAGAATTGCAAGTAAACTAGAAAAGAACGATCAACAGAGCTGCTACCTTAGATTGCTTAACAAATAAACAACTAAATAAAACAATACATCGTATTATACTTTTATAATAATTCTCTTTGGTATATTGCTATGATAATTGCCATGAGAGAATGTTTATAATGTGCTTCCTTAGCATAGATTGAATGGTTATAGCGTAATTATTTATGTAACTTGTGAATGAATATAGATAATCTTGTTTGATTTAAAGAGATTATTATCTTGTCCATACTTAAACTGCAATTAAAGTCCAATTTTCTAACTTACTGAATATTGCAATGATTCGTTTTATTTTAGTTTTTGAAACAAAGTGTAAATTTGTGAGTATATTATGTAAATTACACCATTTTTTTAAACAAAAATAAAAAGAATGTTTAACGAAGTAAGAAAAACGGTTTGAAAAATTTCACCACTACTTCTCAAAATGAGGTAAGGAAAATAGTGTAAATTGCAGCAATTCCTTTCAACCTCTTATCAATGGTTCAACCGTAAGTAGAATTATTTTTTAGCATGTACATTGGGACAAAGAAATATCGCACTTCTGTAATTGAAAGTGACAATATCTGTTAGCCTAACAATCAAATAAGACAAAGGGACATTTAGTCCTATGTATTTTGGGCAAAGGAACATCACACTTATGTAACAATAAGTGACAAAATCCATTAATCCTATCATTTAGTTAGACAAAGGGACATTTAGTGGTGCAATGTTCATTATTTTATTTACTTTGCTTCAAGAGGTAGTCTTGCAACTTACATAGTTTGATTTACTTCGTTTAAAAAATGGTGCAATTTACAGTTCCCCAAATTTGTTAGTTATAATTTTTTGTTTAACTCATAATGTCACTCACATTTTTTTTTTTTTTTTTTTTTTTTTTTTTTTTTTTTTTTTAAATAAATTTTAACCGTCTTTCCAAATTTATTATTTTTTAAAAAATAAGTGTGATCTACTAGAAATGGAAAAAGAAATAAATCTTAAGGGACCATTTGTCTAATTCTATTTCCCACTCTGATCTTAGGATCACCAGATCTGGTGATCCTAAATAGTATCAGGTGCCTTTAGGATCGTATGCCACTACTTAAGCGTGTAAGTACGATATCCATCTCTTGCTAATTTTGTATTCTAGTGGCGTGCTAAAAATACTTGGCGTGCTTAAAAATACACAAAATTGGCAAACTATTCCATCATGTCAAATTTTTAAAGTAAACTACTTATTAAAATATGTATATAATATACATATATACAATATAGACACCACCCAGGCATTAACAATAATGAAATAAAAAACCATTATACTGCAATATATAATTACTTAATTTCTGCAAACATTTAAATACATATAAGTAAAGCAGTATTTATCACTAAAAGCATGTTCTTTAAACTTTAAAGCTTATCCAATAAGTGCAGAAAATTACATAGCATTAATTTATGCTATTTAAACTGTTCTGTCAGTGAAATTCCTTATTAATGCATTATTCTGAGTATCTATTATTTTTAAAATTAAAATTAACATAATGGAACTGCTAAAACGTGACCAAATTATTCACTTAAACCAATTTACTTATGGCGTATACGTCTAATAAATAATAGCCTGTGTTATTCCAAGAATAACATTGGATCATATAGACAATTCCTTCTTCCTAAACCAATAGCTGCTTCCTTATTTTGAATAATTGTCTATTATTAAATCCTATCTCTTGTTCCTAAACCAATAGCTGCTTCCATATTAGTAATAATTATCCGTTATTAAATTCTATCTCTTAAAATAAAAACTGTCTCAAATTAATGATATACTTTTTAAAAACCAAAAAATAATTATCAGTATTTAATTAATTTCGATTTTTCAAATAAATACCTAATTATAACATATCAATTTATAATTATATGTCAATTTAAATTATTACTTATTTCTTCTTTATAAATACTAATCATTTCATTTGTATTTATATTATAGAATAAATGTTCAATTAAATATCTGGGTGAAATCCGCGGTCACGAAAAAGGTTTAAATTCTTTCAAGCGTTCTTTAAATTGTTTTCGTTCTTTAAAGCTTCTCCGTAAAATAAGTTTTAAATTCTCAAAACTATATTTCGGCCTTTTGACTATCACTACCGGTAAATGGTGAAGAAAATACCCTACATAGAGTCAGATGAGAGACAAAAAAAATGGAGTCAATAATAAATTGGCCATTGGCATTGACTATAGGTCCATTAACATACTCCACTTGCACTATTATTTTTTCTGGTTGAAGTCCGACGTTTCGCTTCCTCTACTGGAAGCATCTTCAGAGGTGTGGAGCATCATGACGTTCACTCAAAGCAATTGCAAGATTATACAGTTCTAGCCGTTAGGCCCTCGGTAACGGGCAGAATAATAAATATGGTTTAGAAAAAGAGCTGAGAGATAATTAGTTATAATTTAAATATATATTTAAAGAGATATTTACTGTTTAAATAGTAAGTTTTATGCAGTTATAGGTAATTAAAATTAAAACATTTAAATAGGAAGTTTTGTGCTCCGATATTCGTTATATATGTATGGCGCAAATGGTTTAGTATCTGGCTTACATCCAGTAGCCCCGGGTTCGATTCCAGCTTATGGCGCATCAATTTTTAACGTTATAAATCATTTAGAGGTGAGTTGTCGTTGTCGTCGTCGTTGGGCCACTACTCGATTATATAAAAGATATGGATGCGAAACATGAAAGTGAAATGGTGGACTTCAACCACTTTGTGACGCGGATTTCATCGCGGATAACCAAATTAATAGAGTCAACGCACGTAAGCCTACGCACTATAATAAGTTTGTCTATTTTAATGTAATTGCCTACAATGTTTTCTTTATTTAATATTACAACTGATTCTCAATTTATTTTGCTTCCGATATTACTGGGTAACGGGTGCATTTAGATTATTCTGATAAACAATTTTTTTTTACCTCCAAATATAAAATTTCCATTACAGCTAACAGTTTTAGACATCACAAATATTTCTGGTTTCGTTTCTGCCTGTTTGCAAAGCAAAAGTTTTGCCCACCTCCATATCTTAAAGAAGAAAATTGTCCGATTTTAATTAAATTTGGAGTCAAAATTAGCCTCACTGATGGTCCAATATTTAAAATCAACCTTTTTACGGCAACTGCTTTCTCTCCCACTTGTGCACATTGATATTTTTATCAAATACCAATATGTTTGAAAGTAATGATCCGATTTTGAAAAAAAAAATGGTTTGTTTGTCAAATATAGCTTACATTATCCTTCTGCAAAAATTTAATATTTAATCAAATAAATGCTACCCTAGTGGAAATTGAAACCACTTTAATAACCACACTTTTCATTCTCAGTGGGGTTGTGCATTATTTTATATGCTTTTGTAATGTACAAATATAGGATGTTTGATAATTGTAGGAGATAATGATAATAATGTTGAAATACCTTGTTTACAGGTCTGTCTGATGATTGATGATGTCCCTAAAGGGATGAAATAAAGCCAATAGCATAAGAAATAATATTTTTTTATTTAATTTTTCACCCCTGGATGACCCAACGCGATAGATAATTATTTTATATTTATATGTATAACCAATTGTACAAATATAGGAAGTTTTAAGTATTGCTTTTGTTATTGTACATGAAATTAATTTCATTCTAATGAAAATTGCATCATTATTATTACTTTTAAATTAACTATTCATTTTATAATAATATGCAGTTGTTATAGCTATTATATCTAATGAAACTGCACTAGCTATAACTATTTATTATTACCATATTTTTTTTCTTTCAAAAATTGCAGAACAATAATTATAGAATAACTGTTCTTTTCTTAATTACATACAAAATTACATTCTACTTGGTCAATTACAACTAAACGAAAAACCAAAATTTTCTTTTTTTAATTCTTCGTTTTGCCATCAAACAAAAAAATGAAAAAAAGGAAATAATAAAAAATTACAGATTGTACTTTCAAGGACATTACGATTTTTAATCAGTTAAAACTCGTTAAGATGTAACAAATTATTCTTGTTCTTGTTAGCGCTGTACAGGAACAAGACAACCATACATTGTTTTAATGACGCTAATTAGTGTTTGAATATTACTTCTTCTCACCAAAATCTGTAAATTAAACTTGAAAACCCGTCGTAAAATATTATTTTTATTATAAAAAAATTACATTTAAAAGTGGTCAGACGTTAGTGGTAAAAAAGGGATAGAGATAGTTAGGGATGAGTAGAGAAGATGAGATGAGGTTAGTGATGGTTAGAGAAGGATGTTGATTGTTAGTCGTGGTTGAAGAAGGATAGAGATGGTTAGAGGTGGTTAGGGAAGGATAAGGATGATTAGTGGTGGATATGGTGAGTGGTATTTAGTGGTAATTAGAGAAGGTTAGAGGTTGTTAAAAAGGGTTTACTTTCTAGAAGGTAGTTATTTTAGAAGGATAGAGATGGTGAGAGGTGGATATTTTATAATGATAGAGATGGTGAGAGGAGGTTATTTTATAAGGATAGAGATGGTGAGAGGTCGATATTTTATAAGGATAGAGATGGTGAGAGGTGGTTATTTTATAAGGATAGAGATGGTGAGATGAGTTAGTGATGGTTAGAGAAGGATATAGATTGTTAGTCGTGGTTGAAGAAGGATAGAGATGGTTAGAGGTGGTTAGGGAAGGATAAGGATGATTAGTGGTGGATATGGTGAGTGGTATTTAGTGGTAATTAGAGAAGGTTAGAGGTTGTTAAAAAGGGTTTACTTTCTAGAAGGTAGTTATTTTAGAAGGATAGAGATGGTGAGAGGTGGATATTTTATAATGATAGAGATGGTGAGAGGAGGTTATTTTATAAGGATAGAGATGGTGAGAGGTCGATATTTTATAAGGATAGAGATGGTGAGAGGTGGTTATTTTATAAGGATAGAGATGGTGAGATGAGTTAGTGATGGTTAGAGAAGGATATAGATTGTTAGTCGTGGTTGAAGAAGGATAGAGATGGTTAGAGGTGGTTAGGGAAGGATAAGGATGATTAGTGGTGGATATGGTGAGTGGTATTTAGTGGTAATTAGAGAAGGTTAGAGGTTGTTAAAAAGGGTTTACTTTCTAGAAGGTAGTTATTTTAGAAGGATAGAGATGGTGAGAGGTGGATATTTTATAATGATAGAGATGGTGAGAGGAGGTTATTTTATAAGGATAGAGATGGTGAGAGGTCGATATTTTATAAGGATAGAGATGGTGAGAGGTGGTTATTTTATAAGGATAGAGATGGTGAGATGAGTTAGTGATGGTTAGAGAAGGATATAGATTGTTAGTCGTGGTTGAAGAAGGATAGAGATGGTTAGAGGTGGTTAGGGAAGGATAAGGATGATTAGTGGTGGATATGGTGAGTGGTATTTAGTGGTAATTAGAGAAGGTTAGAGGTTGTTAAAAAGGGTTTACTTTCTAGAAGGTAGTTATTTTAGAAGGATAGAGATGGTGAGAGGTGGATATTTTATAATGATAGAGATGGTGAGAGGAGGTTATTTTATAAGGATAGAGATGGTGAGAGGTCGATATTTTATAAGGATAGAGATGGTGAGAGGTGGTTATTTTATAAGGATAGAGATGGTGAGATGAGTTAGTGATGGTTAGAGAAGGATATAGATTGTTAGTCGTGGTTGAAGAAGGATAGAGATGGTTANAGGTGGTTATTTTAGAAGGAAAGAGGGCACTTCTTTAGATTGTTACTTCCCTTATTAAGAAAACAAAGGGGAGTAACCATCTGAAGAAGGTGTTCGGAGTATTCTTCTTTAGACTGTTACTCCCCTATAAAAACATAAGTGTGATATTCCTTTGTCCTAAAGTACATTGGACTAAGCATCCCTTTGTCTTAATAGTCCAAGTCATTTATATTATAAAAAAAACAAAAAAACATAGGGGAGTAACCATCTAAAGAAGTACCGGAAAGAGATGGTGAGAGGTGGATATTTGAGGATAGAGATGGTGAAAGGTGGTTATTTAAAAATGATAGAGATGGTGAGTGGTGGTTAGTGGTAGCTAGAGAAGGTTATAGGCTGTTATACAGGGTTGAATTTATAAGTGGTGGTTATCGGAGAAGGATATAGATGGTTATATTTGATTGATATAGGTGGTTATAATGGTTATTGAACAACACCTTTTTCATAATGGTTTTCATAGCAGTCAAAATATCAATAATTATTTTTAAAAAATGGAAAACACTAATTAATTATTATGTGGTCATATATTAGAAAGCTTAGTACGAGTTGTATCCAGCCGAGCTTTTTTTCTTAAATTTATCAATTTATAATCCTGGTCTTTTAAAAACAATTAAAATTGTAAAAATTAAAGTAATAATTGACCAATATTAAAAGCATAAAATAAAGTAACGATTCATAAAAATTCTGGGACTTAATACAACTCGTGTCTTATTTTTATGACAAAATCAAGAAAGGCATTATTCAATTAAATTTTCCGAGTATTTAGAAGTGATTAATAAATTTTTAAATCAAGCAAAGAAAAACACATTATTAAGAAGGATATAAAAAAATATATTTTCATTAATAGAAAAATAACTATAATTGTTTAATTTTATGACATACATATGTTGTTAGAGTTCAATTATTATTTTTTAAAAAATGGTTATTAATCGTTGATAAAAATATGGCTTCGGCGATTTTGATTGGCCCGTGGAAGTCATAAATATAATGAATAACATGGTATTGGTATTTCACTACGTCAGCTGTGTAAACTATTTAAATACCAATTGATATTGATAATATTTAAATTATAAATTTTGAATTAAAAATAAATGTGACTCCAGTGAGACTCGAAACAGGTCTAAGTAATTGTCAACAAATCAAATCCCAGCTAGGTTAGATTATTTTTAGCTAGGTCAGATTATTAGTAAATAAATATACCTATTTATAACAAATAAAAGTTAGGACACTGATATCGATGTATCTAAAACAACGGTGAATATCTGAAAGAAAACATGTCTTACATCAATGTTCAACATTCGATATATCGGCAACATCAATGAAAAACTGAAGAAACAATTATATCTTCTTTGTTTTCGATGTTTTGATTTTCCGAAGTCAGTCAAAATATTGAATCGATATGTTGTTTCACATCGGTGTTAAACCTTCGATATATCGGCAACATGCAATAATGAACTGAAGAAAAAACGATGTCTTGATTGACTGATGTCAGCCAAAACATTGACTAGATATACAATACACATATGCTGATTTACATCGATGTTGAACAATCGATGTATCGACAACATTGATGATAAACTGAAGAAACATCGGTGTTTCTTTCGATGTTTGACTGATGAAAGTCAACATCAATAATGAACTGAAGAAACAACGATGTCTTGATTGACCAATGTCAGTCAAAACAATGAATCGATATGCTGTTTTACATCGATGTTGAACATTCGATATATCGGCAACATCTGAATTGTTTATCTGATGATAAACAACATATTCAGTTTATCTGATGATAAACTGAAGAAACAATGTTTCTTTGATTCAAAGTCAAAAAAATATCGATCTTTAGCTAAGGAGTTAAAAATAGTTCTTACAGCAGTAGCTCTACGAACTGATAAAGAAGCTAAACGGAAGAAGGTTTTTACGCGGATGTATATTACGTCAGGTTTTCTGTATTGACAGTGTTAATTGACATGCAAGCTTCGTACGACATCGACATGCTAAACAAAGTAACACTGTCATATACAAAACGGAAATACAAGATACCAACATCAAAAAATACGTCATGGGATAATTAATATTGATATAATGTTATATCCTAAAAAAGTACAATAGATGAACTGAATGATTAGCTCCTCATACTCATACCATATAATTATAATTAATATTGAGTTGAGTAAGGTAATGATTACAAGATTAAAGAGATGGTTTAGTCTGTATTATACAGAAGACCAATAAACTACAAAAGCAAATTAGAGATTAATGGATTAAGGCTAAAGGTTTTCCAGTTGTTATATAAAAAATAATTAGTTCTTAAAAGCAATGATTGGTCAAATTAATAAGTTTAAAACTCAATGGAGTGCAAAGCAAAAGATTTTTGAAATGCTATAGTATTTATATTTAAATAAAGGCTTTTCAAAAGATTTATATTTTTAAAAATAATTAGTTTATAAAAAGTGCAAAATCAATAGTTTTTCTAATCAATGAACTGCAAAAGCAATAGTTTTTTAATAAATGGAATGTAAAAGCAATAGTTTTTTTTTTGTCAATGGAATGTAAAACCAATCGTTTTTCTAATCAATGGAATGCAAAAGCAATAGTTTTTTTAATCAATGGAGTGCTGAAGCTATAGTTTTTTTAATCAATTTTTTGAAAAGCACTGATCCTTAAAGCAAGTGGGGAAGAAACAAATTGACGCAGAAGGTTGAAACTTATATGGGACCAACAATGAGCTAATTATGACCTACAAACAAAATTTCATTAAAATTGGACGTTTAGTTTTTAAGATATGGTGGTTCGCAAAAATAGAACGACAGACCGACTTGGAATTTTTGAAATCGGAGATACAAAATTTTTTCGTTCTTCAGAACGATAACATAGCTTCCGTTACCTTTGGTAAGCTCGGAAGCATTATGTTATGTGAATAAGTTAATAAAGATTGTATGTATAATGTGAATAATTTGATAACAATTACTTTATAGGATTTAAATATGTAATGTGAATGATTTGATAATAATTAGTTTATTCGATGTAAATAGTAAATAAAGATTCTATTTATAATGTGAATGGCTTGATAATAATTATTCTATTGGATGTATATTAGTCAATAAAGATTGTAATATATAATATGAATGATTTGATAATAATTACTTTATGGGATGTAAATATGTAATGTGAATGATTTGATAATAATTAGTTTATTGGACGTAAATGTGTAATGTGAATGATTTGGTAATAATTAGTTTATTGGATGTAAATATGTAATGCGAATGATTTGATAATAATTACTTTATTGGATGTAAATATGTAATGCGAATGATTTGATAACAATTACTTTATAGGATTTAAATATGTAATGTGAATGACGATAATAATTAGTTTATTGGATGTAAATAGTAAATAAAGATTGTATGTATAATGTGAATGGCTTGATAATAAGTATTCTATTTGATGTATATTAGTCGATAAAGATTGTAATATATAATATATGTAAATGATTTGATAATAACTACTTTATTGGATGTAAATATGTAATGAAAATGATTTGATAATAATTAGTTCATTGAATGTAGGTATGAATTGTGAATGATTTGACAATTATTACTTTATTAGATTGTAAATATCTTATGTAATATAATATAATGTGAACGATTTGATAATAATTAGTCATTAGTTCATTGGATATAAATATGTAATGTAAAGGATTTGACAATAATTACTTTATTGGATGTAAATAAAGAATGTAATATGATGGGAATGATTTGATGATAATTACTTTAGTTATTACTTGATTAAAAAATTTTATGTAAATAAGTTGATAATGAAATTACCACAATCATTTTAACACTGTAATATTATCAATGTGTAGTTATTATTTATACTAATCAAATCTATAACCTATTTTGATTTTTGCAAAAATGTATTGCATGATTGAAGTAATAAAATGAAAAATAAAAGCATTGTTAATACGAAATAAAATATTTTATAAATAAAACGATTGTATTGTCAAACATATTCTGACTTACCAAGAGCGGGATGGACGAAAGCCACTGCTCCTAAGAGCAGTAAAGTGAAAATCCTTATCCGAACCATTTGCGAACTTAGAGAAGACTGAACTGTCAAGAGAATTGCCAAATGATTATTATATGGCTAGCTTTGTAACAAGATATCCTTGACCATAAACCTGACCCCTCACAGGTAGAGGGGAAATTTCAGGTTGGACCAAGTCATAGTAGAGGGGATTTAGCAGGATCCCAGGATATCTTCCCCCTGCGTATTTCCCCCGTCACGGTTACTCTAATACAAATCCAGGATACAACCATATACTTAGTAATTACTTTATGGGATGTAAATATGTAATGATAATTTGATAATAATTAGTTTATTGGATGTAAATATGTAATGTGAATGATTTGATAATAATTACTTTATGGGATGTAAATATGTAATGTGAATGATTTGATAATAATTAGTTTATTGGATGTAAATGTGTAAAGTGAATGATTTGATAATTACTTTATTGGATGTAAATATGTAATGCGAATGATTTGATAATTAGTTTATTGGATGTAAATGTGTAATGTGAATGATTTGATAATAAGTACTTTATTGGATGTAAATATGTAATGTGAATGATTTGATAATAATTAGTTCATTGAATGTAAATATGAAATGTGAATGATTTGACAATTATTTCTTTATTGGATGTAAATAAAGAATGTAATATAATAGGAATGATTTGATAATAATTAGTTTATTGGATGTAAATATGTAATGTGAATGATTTGATAATAATTAGTTTATTGGACGTAAATGTGTAATGTGAATGATTTGGTAATAATTAGTTTATTGGATGTAAATATGTAATGCGAATGATTTGATAATAATTACTTTATTGGATGTAAATATGTAATGCGAATGATTTGATAACAATTACTTTATAGGATTTAAATATGTAATGTGAATGACGATAATAATTAGTTTATTGGATGTAAATAGTAAATAAAGATTGTATGTATAATGTGAATGGCTTGATAATAAGTATTCTATTTGAT
Source organism: Gerris buenoi (assembly GCA_001010745.2). NCBI lineage: Eukaryota > Metazoa > Arthropoda > Insecta > Hemiptera > Gerridae > Gerris > Gerris buenoi. The sequence continues at coordinate 10,817 of KZ652244.1, forward strand.
GTATATTAGTCGATAAAGATTGTAATATATAATATATGTAAATGATTTGATAATAACTACTTTATTGGATGTAAATATGTAATGAAAATGATTTGATAATAATTAGTTCATTGAATGTAGATATGAATTGTGAATGATTTGACAATTATTACTTTATTAGATTGTAAATATCTTATGTAATATAATATAATGTGAACGATTTGATAATAATTAGTCATTAGTTCATTGGATATAAATATGTAATGTAAAGGATTTGACAATAATTACTTTATTGGATGTAAATAAAGAATGTAATATGATGGGAATGATTTGATGATAATTACTTTAGTTATTACTTGATTAAAAAATTTTATGTAAATAAGTTGATAATGAAATTACCACAATCATTTTAACACTGTAATATTATCAATGTGNAGCGGAAGCGTTTACGCCTGACGCACAGGAGGTCACTGGTTCAATCCCAGCTTATGGCTCACCAATTTTTAACGTTATCAATCATTTAGAGGTGAGTCGTCGCCGTCGTCGGGACACTACTCGATTATATAAAAGATATAGAATCCATGAAACCCAGTATGCACAGGCCCCAGCGTTTTTGATCAAATGGTTGCGCATGCAAATTTAAGTTCCATAAAACCGCTGTTTCCTCAAGCACCTATTGACAGTAACCTAACCAAAGTTAATCTTGGTTGGTTAAACCAATACCAAATAAAAATAATAACTAATACTGGGTTATGGCAAATACTGAGGTTAAACCAAATAAAAAGAATAACTAATACTGGGTTATGCGAAATACTGGGATTAAACCACATAAAGGAAAGGAAAAGAATAATTAAAATTGTTGCACTGTATGTAACATTTTAAACAAAATTATTCCAATCTCTATTTTAAATGAGAACAGTAAAAAAATCACAAGTTGGGTGATGACGTAAATAGAACTTATTAAAAGTGAATTAAGCGTGATTAAAACGAACTACTTTCATATCAGAAATCATAAGTTCCTTAACGATAATAATATACTGGTCATCTCCTTCAAAAATGTTTTTTCGTAGAATTGAAACATGGATGAGTTTGTAACTTAATTTAAAGTTTTTATCTTTATACCTCTAGTAGATGAGATAAGAAATAATCACCTAGACGTATTATTATGCGTTAACATCGCATCAAATTAAAAGTTGGTTGAGAATAATTGACTGATTATTTCTGTGTAAGAACAATTATCTATATTTTGTGCGATATAGATGAGCGGGTTATTCACAGAATTTCTTTAAAGGTTTCTAAAGTAAAGAATAATGTTTTAGATTTGCCGACGCGATGTTTCGGAAAATGTATTTCGTTCTTCAAGGTATAAAACAATTTTTTACTTTCTTCTTTCATAACAGAAGAATTTGCTAATTGTGTATTATACCCTGAAGAAGGAAAGACATTTTACCCTAAACAAGGAAAGACAATCTAAAACTCAGTTCTAGCTTTCAAACTTCTGAAGGTAAAGGAAGCTGATGGATTTTTTTTAGCATATAAATGACTGACTAAATCTTTTATATAATCGAGTAGTGTCCCGATGACGGGCGACGACTCACCTCTAAATGATTTATAACGTTAAAAATTGATGCGCAATAATCTGAGATTGAACCAGTGACCTCCAGTACCTGAGACTTGGACACTACCGCTGATCTATGCCTGTGTATTGAATCGAAGGGCATAAAACTTTCTATTTAAACAGTAAATATCTATTTAAATATTTTAATTTTAATTATAACTGCATAAAACATACTATTTAAACAGTAAATATCTCTTTAAATATCTATTTTAATTATAACTAATTATCTCTCAGCTCTTTTTCTCAACCATATGTATTATTCTGCCCGTTACCACGGGCCTAACGGCTAGTATAGAGATAAAGGAATATCACACTTCTGATTTTATAAGGTGAGTAACAGTCTAAAGAAGAACATTCCAAACACCTTCTTTAGATTATTACTCCCCCACTATTTTTATTTAAAGGGAATAACAATCTAAAGATGTACCAAGGAAGAATCAAGGAAGGTCCTGAAGAACGATAAAATTTTATTTCTTCGAATTCAAAAATTCTTCAGGTTATGCGTTTCAGTCCACCGCTCCGGGGACATTCTAGGTTCAATTTCTGTCTGTTGGTCTATAGTTCATGTTATGGGGAAAATAGTACATTACGCGTCGAGTGTGGGAAGTAGCATTTCGCATGCGAGTGTGGAGTTTGCACCCGAGCGATAGCGAGGGTAGTAAAAACCACACGAGCAATGCAAAATGCCGTTTTTGCACGAGTTGCGTACTTTATCTACGATGTTAGATTTTAATAATAAATATAGAACAAATAATAAACTTCCTGTATGTAAGCTCGTGTTCCTCTTTTGATAAAGATGACATCAATTCATTAGTTGTATTTTGTGCCGAATTAATTATTTCGGAAGGCGTATTATTCTCCTCATATTCGTCATAATCACTTAAATCACTCATTGATTTTCACAAAAAACTCGATACAAACAGTTACTTTTATTAANTTTTTTTTTTTTTAAATTAGATTATTAACGCAGGACCAAGGACCTTCTTTTATTTCTTATGAAAAACTAAAAAAGAAGGATCACATTTAAAAAGAATAAAAATATATCCGTATCTAAGTAATGATGAACAATGATAGAACGTTTTGTAAATTAAAAATCTCTTCTTTGATGTTTTGAGTAGGGTCTGAAACTGATTAAAAACTCTTCATTTTAAATGTTTAATGTAACTAAAATACTTTTTTGATTTTTAACATAGTCTCAAACTGACTAACACATGATTAAAGATTAAGAGTAAAATCACTGTATATAAGATGTAGAGTCAGTTTGTTTATAATGTGCTTTCATAGTGTGTGCTCGGAAAATTAGTATATATTACAAGGTGTAGAGTAAATAGTTTGTGCATATGTGCGTGTGTTTGGAAATGGATTATCCGTTTTTAAAGAAAAAAATAAAATGTAATATTCTTAATATTTATGCTCGGAGAATAAAGAGAAATTGGTTGAAAGAATACTGTTCCATAGAACACACATATGCTGATTTACATCGATGTTGAACAATCGATGTATCGACAACATTGATGATAAACTGAAGAAACATCGGTGTTTCTTTCGATGTTTGACTGATGAAAGTCAACATCAATAATGAACTGAAGAAACAACGATGTCTTGATTGACCAATGTCAGTCAAAACAATGAATCGATATGCTGTTTTACATCGATGTTGAACATTCGATATATCGGCAACATCTGAATTGTTTATCTGATGATAAACAACATATTCAGTTTATCTGATGATAAACTGAAGAAACAATGTTTCTTTGATTCAAAGTCAAAAAAATATCGATCTTTAGCTAAGGAGTTAAAAATAGTTCTTACAGCAGTAGCTCTACGAACTGATAAAGAAGCTAAACGGAAGAAGGTTTTTACGCGGATGTATATTACGTCAGGTTTTCTGTATTGACAGTGTTAATTGACATGCAAGCTTCGTACGACATCGACATGCTAAACAAAGTAACACTGTCATATACAAAACGGAAATACAAGATACCAACATCAAAAAATACGTCATGGGATAATTAATATTGATATAATGTTATATCCTAAAAAAGTACAATAGATGAACTGAATGATTAGCTCCTCATACTCATACCATATAATTATAATTAATATTGAGTTGAGTAAGGTAATGATTACAAGATTAAAGAGATGGTTTAGTCTGTATTATACAGAAGACCAATAAACTACAAAAGCAAATTAGAGATTAATGGATTAAGGCTAAAGGTTTTCCAGTTGTTATATAAAAAATAATTAGTTCTTAAAAGCAATGATTGGTCAAATTAATAAGTTTAAAACTCAATGGAGTGCAAAGCAAAAGATTTTTGAAATGCTATAGTATTTATATTTAAATAAAGGCTTTTCAAAAGATTTATATTTTTAAAAATAATTAGTTTATAAAAAGTGCAAAATCAATAGTTTTTCTAATCAATGAACTGCAAAAGCAATAGTTTTTTAATAAATGGAATGTAAAAGCAATAGTTTTTTTTTTGTCAATGGAATGTAAAACCAATAGTTTTCTAATCAATGGAATGCAAAAGCAATAGTTTTTTTAATCAATGGAGTGCTGAAGCTATAGTTTTTTTAATCAATTTTTTGAAAAGCACTGATCCTTAAAGCAAGTGGGGAAGAAACAAATTGACGCAGAAGGTTGAAACTTATATGGGACCAACAATGAGCTAATTATGACCTACAAACAAAATTTCATTAAAATTGGACGTTTAGTTTTTAAGATATGGTGGTTCGCAAAAATAGAACGACAGACCGACTTGGAATTTTTGAAATCGGAGATACAAAATTTTTTCGTTCTTCAGAACGATAACATAGCTTCCGTTACCTTTGGTAAGCTCGGAAGCATTATGTTATGTGAATAAGTTAATAAAGATTGTATGTATAATGTGAATAATTTGATAACAATTACTTTATAGGATTTAAATATGTAATGTGAATGATTTGATAATAATTAGTTTATTCGATGTAAATAGTAAATAAAGATTCTATTTATAATGTGAATGGCTTGATAATAATTATTCTATTGGATGTATATTAGTCAATAAAGATTGTAATATATGATATGAATGATTTGATAATAATTACTTTATGGGATGTAAATATGTAATGTGAATGATTTGATAATAATTAGTTTATGGGATGTAAATATGTAATGTAAATGATTTGATAATAATTAGTTTATTGGATGTAAATGTGTAATGTGAATGATTTGATAATAATTAGTTTATTGGATGTAAATATGTAATGTGAATGATTTGATAATAATTA